>JAGSMU010000019.1:14965000-15162500 GCA_029286865.1 Teinopalpus imperialis
ATAGAATAAGGTACATTTACGATCTACGGTAATATGACGATATCTTTGAATACCGATGTAAACTTAAGCGGTTCACTGCTCGACGGAAACGCTATTCTATAATTCTATGAGTGTGTGTGTGGGTGTGTGTCACTGTATGTATATCTTTATACGTGATTGTATGTAGCCATACAAGCGCATTCAGCAACACGAACAAATATCAATTAAAACTTTCAAAATTTTTATTGATTTATTTTGATTTATTTAATTTTCGTGGTAGATTTTTTCCACGCTGCAGATAGATTCTTGCTGTGTTGGCCATACTTGGGAACGACCACACTCTGACAGAAGAACAGCTTGAAATAGCATTATAACGCTGCTGCGTTTCGTATATTGAATTTAGGGATCCAAGGTGAGTCCTCAGGTCGTCGATTGCAGGAAACGAAGCATTCTAAAGCCCTCAGGGTTGCCAACGCATATGTATCTTCGATCTTTAGCACATGTGATCAAATGTTTGTTCACATGGTTTTTTTTAAATAGGTGGCAAATGAGCAAGGACCCCACTTGATGAAAAATAATCAGCTCCGCCCATGAAAATCTGCAACAGGGCCATTTTCACGGCTCTAAACGGAACGGATTGGTTCGGAGAAACCGCTGGAGACAGTAACTCACAGAAAACTGAAAAACAGATAATATGCTATCGTTACATTACAAGCAATTATTCCATAAGTAATTCCGACAGTTTGGCATAAACATTGACTTCGGAAACCAGCATTCTAACGATCAAGCAACTTAGTGTCGTTTCAATTTTATTATAAAATTGAATAAAAAGCCACTAAAGCTATAATTTCGTAATGAGGCCAACAGGAGAATTTTTCGCAACTCAGCACTTAAAGATTATAGTTAACGCTTTATCGGATATTATATCGCGTTTCATCGAACCTCAACGACGTTACGTGACGGGGACTTTTATACGATCTCATGATAATATTGAACCTAATGATTACAGCCATTATCGAGATTTTTTTATATTGAATTGAGAGTAATAAACGACGATACGAGTTTTATGGTATTTCATTCCTGGGGCCCATGACACCTACATTCATTCTCGATAAGGAATCATAATACAGGTGCGTTTTCCTCCTGAGGACTAAGATGGAATTTCTCGTCAGTTATGAGGGTCCCAAAATCCTAGTAGACTATAGAGATGCCTCGACACTAGTAATAAAGGTCTCCGGATCCCTACAATCACCAGTCGAAACACAGCAGCGTTGAGCCGACCCTTATATATATATATATATATATATATATATATATATATATACATCGTCTCCTCCACGCAGCACCATATACATATTTATTATATATTAACCGTGTGTTTGTATATTTTTCCCGTAGAGGTCAGATAGATAGCTTTAAAACAATACACACAAAATTTTCACTTTTCAATTGATACTTTATATTTCCAAGCATAGCAATTATTGCAATAACTCATATACTTTAATTGAGACATCTTATTTTCTACAATGGAGAATGAAAGGCTAAATAGACGAAGACAACATGAATGAAGTACGTCGAATCATTTAAAGTAAATCTAGCAGACGAGTAAATAATTATGTTTACGCTTAATATATTTTAATAGTTTTGGTGCTTGATTTTGATGATAAAATTCCAATAAATGGCATTTAATGTTAGTAGTAGCGAGTCTGAAACGCAAATGTTCTTTTATTTGGTAACATCTATTACGGTTTTATTATTTATTTTACTAGTAAAGTTCTTTAATAACAGTATTGTCTCCTTTGTTAGTATTTGAATTACCTTTGAAGGTGAAATGGTACTTTGATTTTTTATGAGATTTAAATACTTGAATCTAAACTATTGATGCATGTCCATGAAATTTTAATTCTTTATTTTAAAACTTTAAATAAATAGCTTACCTTTTGGCTTTACCTATTATTGAAAACCGAGCGTGAAAATAAATATGTCATATATATATACATATATATCAATATATGTATATATATATATATATATATATAAATTATATACATATATGTATAAGATTGAATTGTCACTAGTTATAAGGTCTCAGTTTCTTTCTTTCCAATCATATAAAACATAATACGAAGAATAAGTGCTCCACCCTTAATTTAAATAATTATTAATAAATAATATTACTGTCACATTTTTTTAAATTGCTTTTATGATTCTAAATCCTAATAAACAAATGAGTCCACAGTTCACTTGTAATAAACGATTCATGTGATCGATGACAGCCATATTCATCCTTGATAAGGATGGAAGGAATAAGGTCGACATGCGTCACCTATATAGAAAAATACGAATCTAGAATATGTCTCGTCATATTAGTAATGTCGCAAATTTCTTTCCCTCTTCTGACTTTACATAGCAGCTCTACTGTGTTTATTTGGGTGAGTCATATTTAATAGATTGTTAAAGTGCAAATAGAAATTGAACTCATTTTAAAGTACAAAATAATTGTAACCTCGAACGAAAGGACACAATTAGAGACTGATCCACGTTCAAATATTTCTCTGCAAATATTTGCAGGTACAATTCAAATTAACTAAGTTGTTTGATCTCTTTAATAAAGCTTCGTCTAAAATTATGAAAGTTTGTAACTAATTTAACGAAACAGACACTATTTTTTTTAAGTACGACACGAATGAATAGATTATTATACTTATTTATTACAAATATATGTTTTTAAAATAAAATAAAACATATAAAACACACGCATATTAATAATACGAAAACACCGATAAAAAGATGTTATCAAGGTTATTAAAAACATCATAAATACAGGATGTTTCTTATTTTTATAAATGAGTTCTGTTGAAACAATCCTAAAAATTACTATTTTCGTATACAATATAAACGTTACATTCACCTAGCTAAACATTTTAACTTTAAATTAAACACTGCTCATTTCTTTCATATCGTATAAAAATGTTCATGAACATGAATATTACTAATATTACTTATTTTTTCACATAAGAAACTAAAGTCTGACGAGCTGCGTTTCATTAAGAAAATGCCTTCGGGTAAAATTTTTAGCTGATTCTTTAGTTATATATTATGTTCCTTCTGATTTTATAATTCTTATTAATTTTCGCCTATTAATTCCATCTTGATATCTAGCTCTATATCATAAATTAAAATAAAACAAGACCTCGTACAACGCAGTACAATTGACAAAAGCCTCGATTTTTAAGTATATACTAAAAAAAATTATAAGGGTAAAACGGTAGGAGACAGGAGACAAAATTAAAAAAAGAGAAAAACTAAATAGCAACTCTCTTATAATTGGATTCAACAATCTCTTCCACATTTTATGATATATTTTTAAAACGACTACCATTTTTGTTTCGTTCGCCTTGGCAAGATTTATTATAAAGCTAGGAGCATATACCGAAGAGTTATAGTAATGCTAGGAATTTGTGTAGGCCTTTACTTCGAAATCTTATAGGAATGGAATTCGTATCAAATGGAGTATAATATTGTGCGTTGAAATTTCAGGACATCTTTGCGGTCGGGTCGCTAAATATTTGCATTCTTGGCGTGACTATTAAATGTTTAGCCTTTGTGTTTCCTACTATTTATGTTTATCTTTTTGAAGTGAAATTTATTTTAGCAAAACGAGAGTAATGGTTCAGGGTTGAATTTGAGTTTATAATGCGTAAGTGCAAGTATAGGGCATTTCATGAAACGTTTCTTACGCAAAACGGATGGAAAATAGATACTTGAACATAAAAAATACACATTGCTGGGCTCGTTATGGTTCTCCTCTTTCATTCTTTTTATATTATAGGGGGGTAACAAACGAGCACACAGTTCACTTGATGGTAAGTGATTCCTGCGGCCTATGACATCTTCATTCATCCTTCATCAGGAATCATAATACAAATGCGTTGTCGCCCTAGAGGACTGACTAGTAATAAAGGTCTCCGGATCCCTTCACTCACCAGACGAAACACAGCAGTGTTATGCTGTTATTTTACGCTGGTATTCTTGGGGACGCAGGTCATGGTCCTACTTCAGACGAGCTGAAAAATTCATTCTGCAGTTAGAATCAAACTCTACCACTTCATGTAAGTTAATAATTTATTTAACTGTTTCACAATATCTGTTACATGCTATAATTATGATTCCACATATGCATGTAAAGTACAACTAATGAAATGCTGGTGCTTCAAATAATAATCGCTGATCTATAAGCACCACGATCCTTCCAATGATCCAGTAAATTTGTTGATTGATACGTAAGACTATCACACAATACAGTTAACAATAGAATAGAGGTTGTCTAAAATAATAACAAGATATTGTAATAATAAGATATTCCTTAAGTATCTGACACAGTTAAGTTAATATAGACGCGCAGAACTAGTTAACCATTTGGATTTGTATATGTCTAGATTCAAGATGCAGGTGCATGCCATCCCAGAGGACTGAAATGGAATGCATAATTACTAATAAATAGTTACTTGCCAGTTGCAATTTTGTAATAAATTGCAAGTTTTGTTGCAACGTGAGTGTCGCGTACTATCTATCAATCTCCGCCAATCCCCTTTGATAATTCTCAACATATCATTTTCTTTATTAGGCAATAGAATATTGAAGCGTAGATTTTGATATAGACATATATATATATATATATCCTCCTTTAATGTTTGAATTATTGGACCATAATTCGTAGTAAAATATTATCAACCTTTGTTGTCATACTTTTTTATTTAAACTAGATCAAAGAACGTAGTACATTTAGCTAAAATATTTTTTTTAATAAAGGCTTGCCTCTACTATGTTAACGATATGTAAATGTCTCATATATTGCCTACATATGACAAAAATATACAAGTAGTATAGGAAACATTTAAATTCGTAGCTTTATATGTTAAGTTACGGAAGCTATTCTCTAACAACTGCGAGGCTCATCTATAATTGATCATCTAAAAAAGATGTTATAAACCAAATATTTTTGGGCCTCTTTTACGATATTTAAATAAGTCTGTAATATATATCTGCGGATACATTACCTTATCAGTTTCGTTTTAATGCAGTGCTTCATTTTTAACACCAAAATAGATGTACGATTTCATTTATTCGTTCTTAACTGATACCGTAATTTAACTTAACTGTTATGAGAACAACAAAAGATTGAAGCTGATTTAGCAATTAGCCGGCCACATGGTTTAAAGAAATCGATGGGGAGGAAAGGCTGGTAACTGACAACCTGACAAGAGTCTCCACTTGCGTTGAATGCCACAGTTCATCTACTCAAATTTTTTTAGGAACATAGTGAAATAATAATAATGTTGTGTTTTAATTATCTTATAAAAAACAAAAATTTACCGTAGAAAAGTTCCGGGAGGGTTAAGACTTAAGTCATTAAGAAAGTAAATTTCAAACAGAACATAAAATTTCTTCATTTTGCAAATAATTATCTGACTTTTAAGGGGCAAAGTTAAGTAACTGTAGTCAATCGCAACCTTTAGTATCTTGTGTATAGCGAACCTACATAACCTCATAAGCGAAATTTTATATTTATTAGGCTTTCTTTTATGTGACAGTAAAAGAATGGAATAACATTTTCATTAGCGCCTAAAAAAATCTTTGACGTACGGTATACAATATCCAAGAACGGACAAGGAGACTAGAACCCAGGACCGCTAAGGCATCATGATCATCCAACACAATCGCCAATTATTTGATCAGTTACTCCACAATACAATGATTTTCAAGTAATGAATATTCACAACAGGCTTGTCACGACCCCGATAGAAATTAATTACGCTCTCGTAAGTTTACTAAGAGCTTTTAAATTACATTTTCAATTATAAACTTTTGATTTTACAGCTTTAGTTACTAAAGGGGTTAGTCATTATAGTCCTTTTTGTACCAAGTAAGTTTTATGGTTTACTTAGTACTACTTTTCGGTAAGACTTAGTTCCTTAAGTTTTTTCTGCCATAAACAAGCAAAAACATAACAATTTCCATATATATCATTCATTCATTTTTACTTTCCCATTGTTTTTATATGGATTTTTACATTTACATCTTCCAGAAGCTTTTTGATGCTATTTATTATTTTCAAATTAATGTGCTTTTTATATTTATTATTATATAGTGATAATAATATATGTATCAAATATCGTTTCTACCGGTATACTTTTGTATTTCATATAATATAAACATATCACTTTACAAATATAATTTTAGACGTACATGAATCAATTTCAAATTAAAATAACTTTTGGGCCGTGGTAAATTGGTATCTAAGAGCTCGCTTTTCAATTTCATGGTACACGAGGAAACCGTGTTCGATGCCACGTGAAGCCGCATAGCGGAATTTGAAATTTGTGCCCAGCTGTGGGATTTTTAAATATATAGTTTATTACTTTATTTTACTACGGTACTTTGCCTTACCTTTAGACACCCAATAGTTGCCTTAACATGCTTATAATACCTATGATCGTTTTTTGTTAAACTAATGGTGTCAAATGAGCACATGGTGGTAAGTGATAACTGTAACCCTTAAATAGTCAGCCTTAGTAACGGTTCTCGAATCTCGATGTCATGACGCGTAGTTATTACTAATCATTAGATAGAGATTTTAACAGCAGTTTCGTTAGCAACTGCAGCTGATCTGGAGAAGAACCACGTCTCAAAGAATACCAGTGTAAAATAGCAGCATAACGCTTCTGTGTTTCGTATGCTGGTTATAAGAATCAGGAGAACCAGGTGTTGTTAGTGAAGGACTGATTTCAGTCATTCGGGGGTAACAACGCATTTGAATCTTGATTTTTTGTTGAAAATAGTTGTACGTGTTTTTGGGTTGGGTTTATTACTTACCATCAGGTGAACTGTGACTGTTTGTGACCCTTATTTACATAAAACGATAAACGGCACCATGATAATATATTCTGCAAAGTCAATACCGACTGGTCTATCGACCGACCAGAATATTTTGCCGCAATCGAAATTGACCAGAAGGAGTTCACCGGTATACTGATTGTCTAAATTAAATGTTACCAATAGAACACTATCTAATAGCCAAATTTATTTTAAACGTAAGTTAAAGTAATATCTGACCAAATGATGAAGATAAAAATGATTAGTACTTCACGTTTTGCCACCATCCTCTTTTGAGTAGAAACAAAAGGTAATTCGTCATGTAACTTCCATGTTCAATAAAAACGTGTTTTTTGATGTCAACTTGTAAGAAGCTCATTCAAAGCCGACTGATCCAATACAGAAATAGGTATACGAATATTTGTGAATATATCACGTGCCCGAGAGAAGCAAAAGCTTTTGATGTCAAATTCTAATTAGACATGACTTTGATATGTGCAATGTCTTTGTGTTATTGTGTCTACTTCGTTCATGTATTGCGCTTGGTTTCTCTGTCAACTCCAATTGGAATAAATTACTAGGTCTTATGTGTAATTTTCGTATATCGTATATACTATATACGAATATGTTATTTATATATACATTATACATATCAAAATAAAACTGATTTCATTTTTTTTTGCTGAGAGTTTTGAGTCTAAGTATAATATAAGGAATCTTCTTTCACAGTAGATAACCAAGCACGGCTATAAAGCGCATCACGCCGCGACAAAGTGGAAACCCGTCCGGGAAAGTGACAGTGGACTGCTTAAGATTTTAAGAGTGTAAGGCGTACAGCTTTCCTAGAAAGGGACAGAAAATCTTGAGCAGGCTGTGGCAACAGTGGACAGGCCAGTGGTGCTGATCACCATAGTACTGTCCTGCTTCATACTAGTATATCGGTAGAGTTATTGAGCTATTTACCGCGCGTATATAAGCGCGCCTACGGACAGTTTTCGATTGAGATACGAATCAAATCACATCAAGTACAGGTAGATCAGTGTTATCGGTGGTTCCGTTCCGACTATCAGTCATTGGCAAAAGAGATTTAGGTACTTGATAATTAAATAAGATAATTAATCAACATTAACTTTCTACGTGCATATGTACATAATAATTAACACGAATATTTAAAAAACTTATATAAACAATAACTAGTGCAAATATATAAGTGGCTATGTTCCACTACATTCTAAGAACTCACCTCCCGGACGGCACGTGATGAAACGAAATTTCCCGAGTAGTTTAATCAGTAAGCATAATTCTGATATCAGAAACAAGATACTAAAATCGATTTTATAAAATACTGAATATGCAATATATGATCGCAATAAGAAATGTTGCGTATCCAAGTTTCTTTTTTCTCATGATTGACGAGATCCTTATAACTGATTACGAGGCATTTCATCTTAGTTTCCAGGGACCCTCCTCCCCTGTCGAGGGATTCCGGTCTGGTTGGTCTTTATATATGTATTATATTATATAGTATATATTTGTTGCTTTATATGTTTATAGTTTTTTATTTATTTATTCTATTGACCAACCAGGCGGAGATGGAAAAAATATCCCCTAAATAATGATAATAATAATCTGTATTTTTTGTGCTCCAAGTCCAGCCATTGCAAATATTTTGTCTGTATAAGTATTCTTACAATAATTATTTTTGTTATAGAATACATTGTAACAATAATAATTATCAATTATAAGACTGAGATGAAAATTTCTATTTTTATACTCAAATAAAAATAATTTGATGCTGTTTGTAAAATTTATAAGTACTTGTGTTCAGGTCGCTGTTCAATATTGCTTGATTTGTGTAACTTTTTTATAAAAATATTGCATTGGTGATATGTTTTGTTCAAATTGCGTTAAAAAATAATTATTACCTGCGGTTTAACTGCCTAACCAAAATCCTTCTATTTAATGGCAAAAGATTAATAATGTCATGCAACTTTAGCCATAAATTTCTAAAAGCTTTACCGTTACAATTGTCAAAGGTAATCAAAACTTTCTGGCAAGCGAGTTTTCTACATAGACAGATAATAAAAGCGATCCATAGTAAATTTTTCTGTTAACGTTTTTTTGGTAAGTTTTTTTAAAGTATTTTATACATTGAGCGATTAGCTGAGTATCTTAAAAAATCCATTTGACCGATAAAAAAATATTAAAGTATTTTATACATTGAGCGATTAGCTGAGTATCTTAAAAAATCCATTTGACCGATAAAAAAATATTAAAGTATTTTATACATTGAGCGATTAGCTGAGTATCTTAAAAAATCCATTTGACCGATAAAAAAATATTAAAGTATTTAATAAAATAAAATTTTCCTATATGTCTCTACAGTAATCAAGTATTACCTTGCAAATATAATCTTTAGCAGAAATATAAATTAAATTCACATAAAATGGTAACTAATACACTCGTAAACAAAAAATCGACTCACATCGTACGCTTGCAGTCAAAATATTGTGGAAAATATATCAATCAATAGAATCTAAATCTACCTCTCTGCTCGCTGACCACTTCAAGCTGGTAACTCAATTCCGACCGCTCTCGCAGTAATCAATAGAAATAGGGTGTCGAATTATTATTTATTTATTTTAACTTATATATTAATTTAATCTTTTTTAACATGTATTATTATTGAAATTATGTATTTTTTTAACTTTTTTATTATTAAAATCTTATTGTATTTTAATGTAGCAAATAGAAATGGTTTTAACTAGAAGTAGAAATAGTGATAAATATATTGTGATATTAGAATTAAGAATTTTTTGTGAAGTTCATCCCATGTCCCTGACCCAAAAACATATTAGGGGCAACGAGAGGGGTGCATAAAGCCGCCGATAAAAAAACAAAAAAAAAAACCAGTTCCTACCTCCTGCCACCGAATGGAAGCTTACTGTGAACGAGTATCGTCCTGCATTCGACTCGGTTCCTCATACATGGAAGAGGGTCCTAGAGCCGTACACAGTTAATTCTATAATAAGAGACTTCCCCGGGAAACGTATGGGGCAGTAGGGTACGATCTTTTGTCTCCTCGGCGAGCGGACGACGTCTTCCGAAAGCCGTAATAGAAACAATTTAAACAAATCTGAAAATTAATAAATAAAAATAAAAAATGGGACAAGACTTGGAGTCCACTAAGGCAATTGCTACTGTGAGGTAGACTGTTCTAACGCCCTCTCTAGAGATAGAGACCCCACTGTGAAAATTATTAGTATTTTATTTATTATTTAGCTAAATAATAAATAACATAACACATAAATATAAACACGCTAAATATAAACACTTACAATACTCATTAACGATTGAGAAAGACAGAGATTTTTTTTCTTTTTGTCAAAAACATGACGCACCTTTTCTGGCTCTTTTGAATTATTAACTCCACGGTATTCAAATTATTTTAATGAGATATATTAATGGTTACCATGGTAATCATGCTAATTAACCACAAGCTCACAGTGAAATTTCTTTTGATATGCTATTTTACAAATATACGTTAATAATTAATGTTACATTATAATACAATACAGATAAACATTATGGTATTGACGGCACATGAATTTATGATTAAAAAGGTGACTTTATTGAAGTTTATCGAAAATGATTAGTAGCTCAGTGGAATCACAATTATTTTATCAATTGTTAAATACATCAACTAAGGCTAAGTAAAGTTAAACAGAATTAAAAAAAGATATAGATGGTAACGGTGTTAGTTAAAGATGGTGTTAATAATAAGCAGGTTAAACTCTTATATATTCTATCTCCCGCATAGCTTCCGACTTTTATACGGTCAAAGATCGCTTGTCCAATTTGGCACAGGAAATTTAACTGACTACATATATTTTTCTCCAGTCCATACAGATAGAAGCGTCGCTGGAGTTTCTTGCGCCACTTCTTCTCCAGCGCCCACGCATTCCGAAGTGGAGGTACAGATAGCTAATAATCATAGCGAATTTAAAGAATCCTCTGTCAGAAGCAACTGACCGAGCCAAGGTTCGGCCCTCTCGGGCACCCTCGAGTCAGACGCTCTCGCGAAACAAGGTAACGGTCCAAGCCGAGGCTCCTTCTCGGGAGCCCTTGTGCTGGTTACATATAATAGAGGTCTCGACTGAGTGCGATTAGCGCTCGGTCACCTCTCAACCCGGTGAAACTGTAAAAGCCTTCGGGCTAACAGTGGCCTTCAGCTTATAATCATTAAGGTTCGATATTCTCAAGAAATCGTTTAAAAGAACTCTTCACGTAACATTATTTAGGGCTGATGATATGCGATCAAACCCTTAATAAGGCCGTCTTTACTACGAAGTGCTGCATTGTTAATATAAATGAGATTATAGAAAAATCATTGTAACATACTAACACTGATTATTAATTATTCTCAATAATTAAAATGTTATTGTATGACCCTCTAGGTAAGTAGTAATGTAGCCCGGAGTAGTCTTTGAAGGGCACGTTCTTAAAAAAAATTCAATGATATCTTTATGTTTCGAGATCAGAGTGAAAGAAGAGAGAACTTGGGTTTGTTCACAAACAATCTCAATTAGTCTAAACTTGTGGTTTATACAGTGAAGACGTCATAAAATGGGAAAAGCTCGAGAAATTAGCAGTCAAGTGCGTTCTGCCATCGTAGTTTTACATAATGAAGGCAAATCCGAACGTGAGATTGCTTCACAACTGCAGTTATCGAAAACTTGAGCCTTTTTTGCATGGACTGTTTATATTTCTTTACGCTTTTAAAGTATATTGTTTGTCAATTAATGTTCTATTACATGATTAAACAGGTTAATTAAACATTTAATACTTGATTGGAGTTTTACTTTATTTTCCAACTGAAATTAAGGTGGTCTTAAACTTTTGGCTTTTATATATATATATATATATATATTTATATATATATATATATATATATATATATATATATATATATATATATATATATATATATATATATACAGTTTTGTGTATTTAGTATAGCACTTGAATTCAGTATAATATTTGACACGGATCTTCACATCTCAATATACTTGAAATATCTACTTTTAATTTAGTTGTACGTGATCAAATCGACACCACACTAAGCACTTTTAATTGCCGTAGCCTGCTTCTGCGAGACCGTAAAGGTCCGAAAGGAGGCTGCCGAGCGAGATAGAGAGAGGACCGATCCTGTGCGGAGACGGGGCCGACGCGGCGCTCGCGCGCTTCGTCACGGCCCTACTATCGGTGATCCCCTACCGTAAACGGGGCCCTACGGGTCACTGACGGAGTGGGGGCTCCGACCGTCCAGTATGAGTGACCCCGAGGAGGACGACGGCACGTAACGACATAACTCGTCCTTGCCCCCGTAAGGGCGGGTATGCGTAGGCATTTCCCCACGCTAAAAAAAAAACGTTGCTATAGGACAACCCCCACAAGATTGAACGACAACCAACCTATGCAAGTTTGCGGGAAGTCAATGTATACAGGTGAATTGGTCTTGCATTGTGGCAATCCATGTGGCAGACATACGGACTATGGACGTTCAGAAAAGGACTATGGATAGGCTGTGATGATGATGATGCTCTCTTTCTGGTCTCAATAATAACAACCAGAATCAGTCATCGACATTGTTCAATAGATAGTTTTCCGATATAAATCTACAATTTTTAATTAATTTAAGCCCTTTGTAAGGGCTTAAATTGATGTCAATTAGTGAAAGCGAACAGAGGGAGAAAGTTTGCTCTGTACCTAGTTTTTTACTATCCTTTTTTTTCTCTCCCAACGCCGAAGAGTTCAATCATTTTCGTAATTATTTAATTCTTTTATTAAGGCAGATAAATAAAAACAAAATTAACCAGTAAAAAATATTACATTATGTTACTTACAAAAGCTTCGTTTCAATTTTTAAAACCTTAATGTAAGATTAAGCTTTTAAAAGTATGGTTCATCGTTATTATCTCGCCACATCGATTAACAAATTAAATTTGTCCACTTCAGAACATAGCCGCAGTCCTCCCGTTAACTTGCAAAGGTCACCACTTCCTCTATCGGTGGTATTACTCATCGACCTACACTGCGATGAGTAATACAAGGTCGCCACTTGAGAACCTTTCTTCCCCAACGGTTATCGGTTCTTTATGACAGACTCATTCCCACTTCAGCTTACTTTAAGCTTACTTAATATTACTAACTTGCAGGTTTGACGAGAGCTTGAGGAATACCTTAGGACTGATATGAAATACCTCGTTATCTGTAATAAACTCTCCGCCTCTCTACACCTGTCACACTAAACAAATCACCATTCTACTGTTATTTCATGCAGGTATTATGTGAGGGAGTGGTCCAACCTCACTTAAGCAGATACATTTAACGTTTCAGCTAAAATATACTTACAGTGTGATTATAACACTGTCATCAAGTAATTAAATTAAGTGGAATTTGAAATTGCCCCTTAACGGCCACTATAAGAATCTTTGCATATTTTGCTGCACCGATAAAATAAGTTCCGTAAACTTTGTCCTCTTAACTTCGGGGCAAAGTAAAGTTTTGCAGGTTCCAATTAATCTATATCTACTAAGAATAGCAACTTGAAAGTATTTAAAGATACGTGATAAGTTTGTAAAATTGTTATATTTACTATATACTCACATACATACTTATTATATACATTACATACATACTTATATTTGTATATATAGATATATATCTTCTCAGGTTTAGAAGTGAAACTTCTTCGGTTCCTTTATGTAACGTACCAAAATGAAACGTATCTCATGCAAAAAGCACTAAACTTACCTTAGCCAGATATAGAAAAGGACAAAACTGTACCATATAATTTGATGGGCTTATTTTGTTCCTGTTTCCCCTATCTCTCTTTATCTATGCTATTTTACCCCTTAATATATATTTTTAATTTATTTTAACTTTATATTTTCAATTCGAATTTTAGAGTGTTAAAATTTTTTTCTTTCTGTCACGCGTATTGAGTTGGAGTCGTTTATGATGTTCACGGAGGCTCATAATTATGGTTTTCACGCCATGATTCGTGGTTTCCGACGCCCATGGTCACCCATAAAACCAGAGGAGTCCCGGATGCACTGCTGGCCGTTAAGGAAGGTGTAGGCTCTTTTCTTGAAGGCCTCTAAGTCGGATCGGTTCGGATATAACACTGGCGACAGCTGATTTTAAATTTTTATTAATCTTGTTTATAAAACTTTGGTAACTTACATTAAAAGTACCATAAATTAGCACACACAATTTAGTTATGCTGGATATTTAGCTTTTGACCAAGACTACATTTTCTTCGCTACGCAATAATCATGTAGATGTGCTACTTTGTACTAGGAACCAAAATAAATCCTCGTTTCTAGTAATTCGGTCTCTGGTTTCGTTAATAAAAAGGAACACAAAAGGTTCAATTTTGAGAATGCTTTTAATTACTTTGTTCTTTGTTAAGGCAAACTATTCTTTATTTACCTCCTACAAAGCTTACGGTACGGAAATATAAATTGTCGGGGAAATAATTAATCTTATAGCGAAAGAAACACGAGATACATCTTTATTTTTACATTTAAATTTGAGTTAATTAGTTGTGAGGATCACAATTAGGCCTTCGTATAGTTTTTTATCGTATACCTTTTTGTATCAGTTACCAAAAAACCTATACCATATGTGAAATGTGTTTTTAAAACGAGTCTTAAAGAAGTGTCTACAGATACATTAGATAAAAACAAACAAGTTACGAGTTACAAGTACAATTGTACTGTAAAAATAATAACAAGATTTTTTCTAAATTATATTCTAATAATTGCACTCGTACTATCAAAACAGTTGATATCGTTCAAATTAACCAAATTTATAACACGGTTTTTAACAAAAGTATTAAATTAAATTATATCAACAGAAACTATCCGAACTGTTTACTGTCCTTTGTTCTGGGATTGTTATCAATTTTATTGGAGAGCGAGCTTAATCGAGGGAAGGGTTTGCTCTTACCAAACTTTATTTTCAATTCTGATAACTTTTATTTGCTTGCAGTTTATTATTTCAGATTTATTTGGTGTATTATTTAAATTAATAAAACAATCATTAATTAATTTCAGATACTAACTTAGCCTAATGGTTTAGGGTACGGTCTGGGAAACTTAAGGTTCCAATCCGACATTCGGCTATTGTAGTGAACTATCTCCTAGCACGAGCATTTTCAGCTTAGTTGCAGTGGTTAACCGGAATATTAGTAATGTGAATAGCATTGCTAATATTCGTTAAAAAAAAAATTTTTATATGAGATAAGCTGTTACTTAGTAAATGACATATTGTATTGGCAACGATTAGATGAATATTGATTTAACGTTTACATTGTAAACGAGTAGAGACTTTTTTTTGGCTTTCGAGTTGTAACTTCACCTTTCACCCTTTCTTAGAGCTTTCCACCAATATGCTACTAACTTACTACCTCTGTTACTACACTGTTTTCACTTTGAGATGACTTACATTTCATATGCAATGGTGGCTAGAAAATATAAGGAATCATTATTTAATTATGTGATTTAATAACACGCATTTTTAACAAGGTTTAACGTGACTAAAAAATGTCTATCGTCCGAACATATAAAAAATAAACATTTTATATTTTATATGTTTTTTTTAGTTTTGCAAAATTAAGAATAAATGAATGACCTCGGTAAAAGCAGCTACTTCAGCCAATGCTCTTATGAACTATTTCACATAGGTGATGTTATACCTGGATATTTAAACCTAAATTTTCCCTGGTGTTAAATCTTAACGTATATACTATATATATTTTTTGTTTTTTTACACCATTTATAGTATATTGTATGAAGAAATAATTTTATTAAGATATTTAGTTAAGATTCTTTCTCAAATTAAAATATGTTTATCTAAAATTATTGTTATTGTTAAAACGATTTATATTATAAACGATTGTATTCATAACCAACAAATAACTTACATAATTCAACACTTTTTTCGAAAAGCGTGCCTGCCGCAGGCTAATGTATAAAACAATGATCCTTTGTATTTAGGATAATCCATGTTTTCTCACTTAAGCAATTTATATGTATTTCGGCGTTCAAAATTAATGTAAATATTTTATTTGTCTAATGAATAATATTTAAGGACATTAATTAGGTTTCATAATTATATTTGACGAATGGAAAGTTGTATTAAGTATAGGATAAAGAGAATTTCACAACTCATTGAAGTACTGTCAACCTCTGCAGAGGAGCATCTACCTATATCAGTGTCTTCCACGTGATCGCATCGTCGCCCAGAGTGGATCGAATCGTCGGAGAACGAGGGATTTTATTTAGACTGATTTAGTTACAATGGAATTGAATATGAACATTGTTTCCCTATGTATCTTTTACCGTATAGGTAGATAGCTTACAGTGGTAGAGCAATTTACACTGCAGTTTGTTTCTAGCTGCAGAATGAATGGGTCTGCTCCATTACGGGGGTAGGACCATGCCCTCATAGAATACCAGCGTAAAATAGTAGCATAATGCTGCTGTGTTTCGTCTGTTTTGAGTCTGGCCACCGTTATTGCTTTCCATCGCAGTCCTTTAATTTTTCTTTCTTTTTTATTCCTTGTCAAGGATGAATGTAGATGCCATGGGCCGCAGGAATCACTACCAGGTGAACTTTAACGTATGTTACTCTCAATGCAATAAAAAAAATCGGTACCCAAGAATCTATTTGACATTTAATAAATATAATTTAACCACATAATAAATTATTACATAATGAACTTTACATTAAAACTGTGTGCATATTTGTATCTTAAATTAACTTAAAGTATTTAAATGCCTTTAGGATTTAACCTTATTAATTTGTGAATTTAAAATTGGGAATATATTGCAGAGCAAGGTGATGACTTCATTTATCCATCGTTCCAATGTTAATATAAGAATATAATTCATGAAAATGGTCTAACATCACCTTAGGTCGTTTATTATTTTCGAAGAATATGTGATCACTGTCATTCGTGAACAGTACTAAAGGAGATCTCTGTTCCGTAGCAAGGGAATCATCTCAGTCTCTTTTCTTAAGTCTTGTTTATACAGTGATACTTAATGCAATGAAAAAAAATCGATGCTCCCAAAAATCTATTGGGTATTATCGAAATTTCAACATTGCACGAGCTCACTTGGTCAGAGTGGAGTCTCAGATTTCAATTTAAGGACTGACATCTGTGAGTATTTTATTAATTTAACTATTTAATTGTTTGCTTATTAATAGAATAATTACTGGTACTAAAACAATATATAAGCTTTATGAAAACTTATTAGGTTTATATAGATAAATATGTAATAAAACATAAAAAAGTACATGTACAAAACTGTGAGGTAATTGGTTAATTAATTAAGGACCTTTTAAAGCTTCAACCGTGATAAAACGAGCCCTCGCAATTAAGAGTTCATCTTCCGTAAGGTTTTATTATAATGTTAATTGATATAATTAACAAAAAGTTCTTGGTTTATTATTAATATATTAAAAACAAACATAGGTAACAATTTAGTATAGATAGTTTGATAATATGTAGTCCACAAAACACCAGATGAAATCGAAAGCCATTAAATAAGTAATAACAAAAATATTCAAAATAGGGTAATACAAGCGTATTCACTTCATAATAGCATCAATTATGGATATGGATACATTAGTATTTCATGGTATTATGCGTAAGCGGACTGCGTCCCGGCTTTTCAGATTCCGGAGCAGTTTTAATTTCATCCTGAGTGAATCCGCATAGGATATCGCCAGTCCATTTGTGAGGTACTGGTGTGCGCTTCATGTAACATAATGTCTTAGATACTCCTAATACAGTTTTTATTTTGTGCTAACCTTTTTACGTTTGTTCAATTTGTTATATAGATATATTAGTGACTATATACTAATAATACAATGGACTTTAACTGAAATAAAATTTATTTAACTTTAACTTTGATAGAGCTACACTGCACTTTGCTTCTAGCTGCAGAATGAATGGGTCAGCTCGACCGGGGTTGGACCGTGCCTTCACAGAATACCAACGTAAACTAGCAGCATTATCCTGCTATTTTACGTTGGTATTTGTTTCGGTTTCTGGATTCTGGTTTCATACAGTGATCATAAGGACCGGAGATCTTTATTACTGGTGACAAGGCATTCCATCTCAGCCTCAAGGGTGGCAACATGGTTCATTATGATTCCTTGAAGGATGAATGCAGATATAACTTACCATCAGGTGAACTGTGTGGTCGTTTGTTAGTCTGAATGTAATATAAAATATATAAATTATAATAACTACCTTCAAACCAGTACTTATTTGAAACAAAAGTAAATAATCACTTAAGGTGATGCCAAATGTGACAGAGATACCTATAATGTTTACATCCAAACTCGCAAATCAAAAAAAAATCTCGCAAAAAAAACAATAATTGTATATTTTTAAATTAAACTAAGGGTGACAAAAGATCACACAGTTTACCTGACGCTAACAGTTGATGCATCTCACAAACATCCATTCTCAATAAAGATTCACCGTGCATTCGTGTTGAAATTGAAATTTTGTTCTCAAATACTATTTATTGGCTTCACTTGCTCAGTGAAAAAAAAACATTGTGGGGTAACCTGCATATCCTAAAAGATAAACAAAAATATAATTCAGGAGTCTTTTTTTTTTGATGATCGTTGTTAGCCCGAGGGCTTTTACAGTTTCACGCGGGTTGTGAGGTGACCGAGCGCTTATGGCACTCAACCAAGCCCTTTATTAGTGGATAACTGAAAGGGAGCCTCGGCATGGTCCGTTGCGCGAGAGCGACTGACTAGCGAGGGTGCCCGAGAGGGCCGAACCTCGTCTGGATCAGTTGCTTCTGACTGTAGATTGTCTAAATTAATATCTCTTTTATTATTAACCGCCATTCCGCAATGGATAAAATTATTCTCAGGCATATTGTTTGATGCTTATAAAAATTAATTATGGCACTAATTTCATTAGTACCTCCGGGAGTAGTTCAGTGACGTTAACATCTCCCTCAACGATTTTAATTACGGCAACATCTTCTGGTTGTAACCAATTATAGCACACGAGAGTGTCTTTTGGCTATGGTTTTTGTTGAGGTACAAAACTTTACAGTTTATTAGGCAGTTTCTTGCTCGCAAACTGAAGGAAACTTAGTATTTTAAACTTACCGTATTTAGGACGTTAATCTTACCTTTCCCGGAACTTACGTAGCGTCAAATTCTGCAGTAAAATTTAATCGTAATTAAAATACAACGAAGAATATTCAATTATTTCATAAACACGCAGGTAATTATGATGTTTTCCTTAACCGACGAGCACGAGATAAATCATGACTAGAAATAGCAAAAGTTTCATTGGCCCCGGTACAGAAGTAATAGTAAGTGGGTAACACTGACAAATTTTGTAGTCGATGTTCATCAAACTATAACACTGCACTATATAAATGTGTATATATAGTATATATATATATATATATATATATATATATATATATATATATATATATATATATATATATATATATATATAACAATTCAGTTAACAACTACTCAATAAAATAATGAAACCTTGCTTCTATTATCTTAGTTAACTGTTGTTTCTTGTGATAGCGTTAAATTAAAATGTAATTTCCGAAGTAAAACAACGTTAATGAGACTAATTGCAAATATGGCTGGCAGTAAAAAAGTGTATAGCATTTTTCAAAAAAAAAAGTTTTGTTGAATAATATCATCGACGTTACGTCTATTCTTTGTTTTATTTATACATTTTTAGTATCTATTTGTATTTTAAGAGAATTAGTTCACACATTAAAAATATAAATTTATTGGTATCAGATAATAGCCTCATTGTCATCATCTCAACCCAACATTAGTACAGCCTGCCACGAAGCAAGACCTTGAACCACTTTCATCCATCGAACACATACACTTTCTGAAGACCCGCAAGAGTTTATTGTATGTTAACAGTTATAAATCCTCATAGACGTCTACTTTACGTCTACTAATAGTATAGACGTTTCACACATTCCAGGCTTTGCTAAAATACAATTAAATTTCCAGATAAAAACCAGTGATCTGAAATTTATCATTTAAATATTTGAAATATTTTGGCGACAGCCCAGGCTATAACTGTGAAATGAGGACATCAAATAGTCCTCTGGTGATCACTTGAAACGTCAGAAATTTATAACTAGTAAATATTCGACGCTAATATATTTTATATTCGTGTAAACATAAGACATCATCACGTTACTAATATGTAAATATATTGTAATACATTTATACGTTTATTAATACGTTCAAAATTTCACTCACATAATTCACTTGAACAAACTCCCCATGAGAATTAGTGGAAAATAATTTAATCAAAAAACTTGGAGGACATTTTTTTGATTACTACCATTATATCTCATTATTTACTTACTCATATTATTGTTAGTCTCTTATTTAATCAACTATTTTATTTGGCAGATAAAATACATATTGTATTGAAATTTTATTAGAAGGAAAAAAAAAACAAATACAGTCAGTTAGACTGGTTGCATTATTATTAAACAAAAAAATAACAATTTATCATAAGTATAGTAACAAAAAAGCTTTGGTTATGTATTTAGTTAACTAAACTAGAACGTAAAAATCAGAATCAAATTATTAAATAAAATTGTTCTGCAGCTAACTACATTATTTTGTATCTTTTATATATTATTTATTGAAAGGATGTGAAAAATCAGGTCTGGAAGGACACCATACAGGTGCATCTCAATAATCCTGTGTAACAATTTGGTTGTAGGATGTAAAAGAAATATGATTTTAAGATGTAAAACAATGTTAGACACTTCCGTTCCGGAAACATTGTTCTTGGAATTGACTGGAGGCATATTTGCAATTAGTCTTACTAACGTTGTTTTACTTCGAAAATTACATTTTAATTCAATGCTATCACAAGAAACAATTAAAATCTTTAAACAATTAATTAAGATAATAGAAGCAAGGTTTCATTATTTTAATGAGAAATTGTTCGGATTAATTCCAGCCACTAAGCTTAAACATGTGTCACGACGAAATTCAAAATTTCATTCTCATCATCTCGATAGTTGGTTTTCCAACACTTCGCTTTATGCGAAATTTTCTGCCACGCACTACTCTGTGGTATTTCAGAACTAGTAACTAAGGACCTTCAAGTCTTTTAGCCCACATCTTACTTAAAGGCCAGCAACGCATCTGCAACTTCTCTGGTGTTGCGGATGTTCATGGGGGCGGTAATCACTTATTTGGGGAGCCGCTTGCTTGTTTGCCTATTCTATAACAAAATAAATCACTGATTTACTTCCTACATCGCATAGAAATTTAGATTTAATTTGATCTAAGCCTTTTTCAGGATCAACCAAGCCCTCTTTGTTTAAAGCAGTATGTAGCTTTGTAACTAAAATACCAGGCTGCTCGATCGCGGGCACAGAGTTCTGATTCTTAATCTACGAACAATGTTATTCACGCATCACAAATTGTTGATCTTCAGGTAGCAGTGTGTTATATTTATTTCTGGTGTTCCTGACGCTTTAACTTTACCTTTGTCGCAATGAATTGTACATGCGTTATGATGGATTAGGATAGACGATTGTGTTGTCATACATGCTTACGGCAATATATCTATGTAGGATATATTAACTGGTAATATCGAGAAGATAAATAAGAGTTTTGTTTAGGATAGAGCCACGTTGCAATTTATTTCATTGACCGCATTGTTTTTTGTTTGACAACTTCAGCATGACCGGGGAAGGACCATGCCTACAGAATCCTAGCATAAATTAGCATCATAACATTCCTGTGTTTTATGGGATAAGCGTAGAAATTAGGAGATCCAATTACGGGTAACTAGGTGTTTCATCGCATCAAAAACAAACGCTTATAAAAGGGATATTATATACTATGTTTTTTTATTTTGGCTGATGGCCATTTTTAGCCTTATAGCTTTTACAGCTTCACCGGATTGAAAGATGACCGAATGATCCTAATCACCCAGCCTAAACCTTTATTGTGAGTAACCAACATAAGGGCCCTCGCCCTGGAACCACGGCTTTAGTCTTTACCCTGCGCGCGAGTTACTGAGTGCAGCATCAGATACGGCCCATATTTGGGTCGTATCGGTGCATACCTTAATATAGGCCTCTTGGGGAGGGTAATAGAGAGTATATACGGTTACGTTACGACGAACGAGAAAACCGAGTTACGAGTTCAATCGTCGTTGCCTGGTTTAATGAATTTATTAATTGCAATTCTAAGGGCTTCTAAAGAAGACATTAAAGTTAATGAAAAAAAAAGTTAACATAATAAAACTTAATACACTATAATCTAAATCTTATTTTTGTGACATTATTATGCTTAAGGTAAACTTGTACTTTGATGTCAAATTGTACAAAATTTTATTCAAACATGACTGATCACAGACAGTATTAGTTATATGTAGGCGACTAGTTGTAGGAATGTTAGTTAATTTAGCAAGTGCTTTGAAGAAGCAAAAGTGTTTGATGTCAATTCTAAATAATTCGCTCATTCTAATGACACACTCTCACTTTGATGTGAGTAACGTTATTGTATTATTCATAATTTACTATTCTCATGAGGTCGTCAATTCTCATAATATTGATTGTAAAGTAAATCTTTTACACTGATATTTATCTATATGAAAATTACACTTGCAGATTTTTTTATTTACGATTAGAAACGTCTGATTATTATTATGGAGTACGGTATCCTTCATTATGCAATCGAACCCGAGTTCTGCGAGTATGTCTTGTCTGGTATTACAGGTTTGCAGTATGAACAAGTTCTTTGCACAGTACCTATGGAGGTAATTGTGATTCCTATCAGATGCTAAGGCTTCCGATGATTTTGCTGCAGATCTGGTGCTATAGAGTTTATATTTAATTGTTCCTCACTCGATATTGACTTCAGATCTTATGTTTGGTTTGGTAAAGTTTTCAGAATAACATCCTTTCCCCGCAGAGCACATTCCGGTACCATTAATATAAACCAAATCTAGCTTTGCAAAGAGACTGCCTCAAAATTGTTTGTATTTCACTCATAAAGAAGTGGTTTAGATTTGTGATGATTGATGGATGTTGATGTAAATGATCTCTTATTAAAATCATCATGGTTATAGAACCTGGAGCTGGAAAGATAGTGAGATTAATAATAATCTCTCCATCTGTCCAGCTCATGAATAGTAACATAATAAGAGTGGCAAACAAGAACACAGTTCACCTGAAGACGCTTGTTAATCACATGGATTGCCGCAGGCCGATTATCGTTGTGATAATGATATCGACATGATACGTTAATGTTAAGATTTAATGGAAGTATTATTTTTGTTATAATTGAGGGTAAATAACGAGTACACAGTTCAGAATAACAAGTCATCCCTGGAGCTCACTATACAACAACTTGTGCCTCTGAGGAATTACTGTCTTGCTATTTTACATATGCATAATCCCGTGGACATGTGTTCTTTGTGCGTTCGAGGCATATTTTGTGGTTATCTAAAGAATAGCAGCATTCGTTATTAGATATTCTATATAATATTTTGTCAGTCGAGGCACAGTAGTGCTTATATAAATTGGACACAATTAAACAACCGATGTCTGTGTCCCTTAATTAGGTGTCGGCTTTTTATTTTTATTAAATCGTAAACTAATTTCGCTGTTAAAAATTGGTAGTCCCATGAGACTCGGCGACAACAAAAGCCTGATGTTAGCATTTTCATTTCGTTCACTCGTTACTATTCATTGTTCGCGAAACTAGTTGCGCATTTTGGAATATTTTATGCATAAGTAATATATTAATTTATGAACTTTAAAAATGAAACTACATGGAAGTAGAACTAAATTTTAGATAAATAATTCAACACTTGTATCCTATTTTACAGTATATTTGGAGTGCAGAGGAGTAACATATCATGTCAATTCTATTCCATTTTCATCAACGACAATATGACAAACGACGGGTTTCCATCATATTTTCGTGGATAATACTCTCATTCAGACAAAAATATACGCTTTGTCGTTTTTAATGTGAACAGCGAGGAATTGAAATACGGTCTGCGTGTTCGAGTATAATCTTCTTCTTCGTGCCTGTTCATGGCTGAAGGTTGGCTGTTAAAGCTAAAAAACTTCGCGTATCTTGATCAAGGTGTTCCTCTACAGATGTGATGCCGGTCCATTCGCGTATGTTTCGGAACCATGGCTTCTTTCTTCTGCCAGCACTTTATTTCTTTTATTTCGCCCATCTTGATCAGCTGTAGTAGATTGTATCGATCATGGTGCAAAACGTGTCTGAGATATGCGTCATTTCGTTTTTTGACAATCTGCATAAGCTTTCGCATCGTGGTGATTCGTTGGAGAACCCTTTCATTCAAAACTTTTTGAATCCAGCTGATGCGAAGCATGCGACGGTACCACCACATTTCGATAGCTTCGAGACACCGCCTAGTGTCTTCTTCAATAGTCCATGCCACACAACCGTATAAGACTATTGGCCAGATGTCGCAATGCAGAACTTTAATAGAGTATAATTTGGGTATCTTCAAAAGAGGAATGAATAGGCATTTGTTAAACTACTGCCATCCACTATCAACGTGAACATCACACCATATAACATCATGCCGTTTTGTAGACAAACACTGGCTTGTTTATATAAAATGCTTACTGCTGCCTTATCATTTTTGTACTAATTACTACTAAACTATTGGTACAAATTGTGATTTTGCAATAACGTGGTGTCTATAAAAAGAATGCATACTTTTAAAGAAAGGTTAACACAACTATGAAATAACTTACAAAATGAGGTAGATTATTCAGATAATTTTGTTGTTACAAGTGAAATAGTATTTTTTATAAAAAAAATTCTTAACGTCTCACATCTATTCACATATCAAATGAAGATTTTTTATCAAGTCATTAAAGTGCAAAACTATTAATGTGTTTCATGTTTAAACATATCATTACAATAGTTTTAATGAATTAATAAATAAGTTTTTTCTCGCTTCTTTCCGGAGGTCAACGACACAAAAATGAGAACCTTAGAACACGAATACAGTACAATATATTATTTTCTATTCTCAGCGCTCGTGTCATCGTTCAAATATAATATTATAAAAAAATTACTTGAATAAATATATTTCAATAATTTACAAATACCCGTAACACTGGTTTTCAACGTAGGCTATTTTTACTTTAATCCGGCATTTTATTTTTATCCGCAACAGAGCGATTATAGTAAGTTTTAATGGATTATCTCGTTCCAGATAAAAAGTGTATATTGAAATAAATAAAAGAGTATAACTTATATAAGAGTACATATATATATATATATATATATATATATATAAATGAATTTTAAGGTTAAATATATACAGTTTAATTTACAACATGTAACCCCTCTTTATAATTAAATTTATCTAACATGAAAAGCGGCTCTAATATCCCAACCTATTTAAACGACAGCTATGTGGAAGGTATTTTTCGTAAATACCTATTATTACCCGATTGCTGCTCTGAAGGAGGGTAATGTTTTTCGAGTGTATGGATGAACGTATGTTTTAGTCAAATGTTTAATTAATTTTTAATAGTTTGTTTTATTTCTATTTAATTCTTACAAAACTTTTAACTTTTTTGTTGGTGTTTCTTATTAGTTGACCATTATTGTTCATATCCTAAAACTGTTTTGTGAAATTAAAATGTTTGTCCGTAATGTAATATTGAAAGTGCACTTGTGTAATGGGATTTATATTGTTTTTTTCGAATAAATGATAAATCGTTGAACATATTGTTGTCCTATTTATTGTTTAATTTCATAATGTCAAGGACCGTTGGTAGTGTTTCTAATTATACCACGATTGTACGACATACAAAATGTTTTGATCAAACATAAAAAAAAATGTAAAAAAGCCAACGGCACGCGGTGTTCCCAGGCGGTCACCCATCCAAGTACTGACCGCGCCCGATGTTGCTTAACTTCGGTGATCGGACGAGAACCGGTGTATTCAACGTGGTATGGTCGTTGGCAAGAGTGGCTCTATATTTTGCGTACCCTATTCAATCTCGACGTCGACCAAAAACGAGATTAAAGTACAACATTATGTTATTAAAAATAGGTATATAGGTAATAGGAATGAATAATATAATAATTCAAACATTGTCATATTTCATCAAACTACTCTGTTAATTATTACACTATTGCTCATTATTCATGCATGCAGTCTTTGCCTATAATTGTAGAGGCGCTAATCTTGTCCATATCATCTTATTTAATGCACTGTATTACTGTACACTATGTTTTCATTATATAAAATAAAAAAATAAAAAGTATCATTTGAAATAGGCAATGTATGTTATATATGTATAAAATAAAACTTATTAGATTCAATTAATTATTAAGCTAAGTTACGATATTTCGGTTTTGGACGGGAATAGTGACGTCAGTTGACTAACAATTTATCAATTAGTTTTATTAACTTTATAAGGGTCTTTTGTAATACACAAAAAGGCTTTTCGTAGCCTCGGGTGTTTTGTTTTAAATAAATGCCAGCACCTTTGACGTATTTTACGGGCTCATTTTATGGTACGTAGTAAATTTTCTTTAGACCCTTCAATATTTTCGATGGCACTCTGTAGAGTGAGCTTTAAGTGATGATGCTACGACTCTATTTTAAGGTAATGGGGATAGGAAATCCAAACCTATGGCGTAAATTTGTAATTGAATACGTATAAATATATATAGAAATAGCTGTACTTTTTATATTATAAAGGAAAAAACGAGCTCAGATAGCTCAGTGCATCTACATTTATTAGGTCTTTACCTATGAAATTGTCGTTCTTCAGTACTGGCGATTTCAAACCAAAAAAAGTTTCGATTGGCTGTGAATTCATTCAAATTAATTTTGTTTTAAAAACATGACATTCTTTTTACAAAGTCAGTCTATTGTTTATTGATTAGCATTGTATTTTCATTACGTTTGAACATTTTTCGTCATAATGGCTACTTTAAAACTTCGTGTAATTATGGAATATGAGTTCCGTCATGGCATCAACGCGGCACAAACGGCACGTAACATCAACAACATTTACGGAGAGAACTTTACGAACGAACGCACAAACGTGATTTGATAAATGAACCTCGTGGTCGTCCAGACACTTTGGTCAACGATGATGAAAGGCGATTGTGGAAGCTGATGATACTCAATCTACAGCCGAGCTAGCAGCAGCTTTTAATGCTAACATCAAAACAATATTGGTCCATTTCCGACAAATTGGCAAGGTAAAAAAGCTTGATAGATCGGTGCCCCACGAACTTAAAGATCGCCAGTGTAACGTACGCGTTGAGACCTGCTTCGTGCTGCTCAACAGGCACTGAAATTAAATTATTTCATTTCAGTGCCTACTGAAATTAAATAATTTTGAACCGAATTGTTACGTGCGACGAAAAGATTCTGTTCGACAATGGAAAACGCTCAGCAAGTTGGTTAGATCCTGGTTCAGCACCAAAGCAATGCCCTAAATGAAAAATGACCTCTAGGGAGTTGATGGTCACTGCTGGTGGTCTAGTGTCGGTGTGATTAATCACAGGTTTTTTACCAAACGGCATGAGCATTACTGCAGATGTGTACTGTGAAGAACTGAAGACAATGATGGAGAAGCTTGCCCATCTGCAACCAGCTTTGGCCAATTGGTTATCCCCGCTGCTCCCACACGACAACGCGCGACCCCATACTGCACAACGGACAGTCTCCAAGCTGCAAGAGTTGGGGTTGGAAGCTCTCCTCATCCACCGTACTCACTAGACTTTTTCCAAAATTTGGAAAACTTTTTACCGGGAAAAAATTCAATTGCCGAGAGGCAGTACAAAATGCATTTGAAGAGTTTGTTACCTCCCGTCCAGCTGATTTTTACAAGAAGGGCATCAATAAACTACCACTGCGTTCGCAAAGATGCATCGATTACATGGGTGATTACTTTGAATAACAGATATAAAAAAGTTTGAAAAAAAAATACTTTAACTTATCAGTTATTTCATACGGCAATTTCATAGACCTATTATTCCCACAATATCTTTATGGACATTTAATATAACTAATATTTCCAATTTCAAGGCCGGCAACACATTTGCGACTACTCTGTAGTTGCGGATGTTCATGGGCGGCAGTAATCAATTAAAAAAAAAAAATTCAAACATAAATAAAAATTGCTTTCAATGGTATTCATACGTCTATCCTCCCTGTAGTTCCACTGAAACAAACAGTCATAAACAATCATATCACACATATCAAACTATTTTTTGTTTGATATACTGCCCAGATGCCAACATTTTATCACGTTCGCCTGCGATCCATCAAAATCACCAGGTGAAAAAATGGCAAACTGAACTTACCCGTAAAAGCTTCGCAACGTACGAGACTACAAAGCTACGAGTATTAAGCTCAAAATAATCGCTCAATTTGCACTAGAATTTTGTTTAGTTTTACAATATTCAATTTTTTGCTCGTTCATGTTCAGTTTGGTACTGTAAGATATTTTTTATAATATTTAGAGTGACAAACGAGTACACAGTTCATGTGCGGCAGCCATAAACAAACAGAAGCGTGTCTCTACCATCGTTCGAATTTCTAGGAGACGTGTGTTTTTGATGAAATAGGTTATCAATATGTTATCAATAAAGTCACGAAACATTACAATACTCATTCAATGTTTCCTTTAATCCAACCATCAAGATATGTCTTCGTTTATATTAAATCCTTCAGTCAGTAATACAATATTGACAATATTTTTATCGTGGTAGTGCTACACTGCAGTTTGTTTCTAACTGCAGAGTGAATGGGTCATCTCGACCGGGGTAGGACCACGCCCTCAAAGAAAACCAGTGTGAAATAGCAGCATAATGCTGGTATGTTTCGTCTTGTGATTATATTACTGGCGACGAGGCATTCCATCTCAGGCTTCAAGAGTGACAACGCATCTGCATTATGATTCCTTGTCAAGGATTAATGTAGATGTCATGGGCCGCAGGAATCAAATACCATCAGGTGAACTGTCTGCTTATTTGTTCCTTTCAATGTAATAAAAAAAAAAATAATGCTTAATCAAAGTTTATTTAAAATTATTCTGAAATGTATAAATTGTGTTAGAGCCACAATGATG
The DNA here is from genome assembly GCA_029286865.1 of Teinopalpus imperialis. Lineage (NCBI taxonomy): Eukaryota > Metazoa > Arthropoda > Insecta > Lepidoptera > Papilionidae > Teinopalpus > Teinopalpus imperialis. The sequence continues at coordinate 14,994,091 of JAGSMU010000019.1, forward strand.
CCTGCAATATAAACGATTCCTTCTGGAAAGGACCACGCCCTCACAGTTTACTGGGATGTAATAGCAGCATTATGCTGCTGTGTATCGAATGGTGCGTATGCGGATCTGAGGACCTAATTACGTGTAATAAGGCATTTCATGTCAGTCTTTAGTAGTAACAACGCGTGTACATCACATGATTTGTTGACACTTCGCTTACCATCAGATCATGTGTTCAATTGTTACCCCTAATATAATAAATAAAATCGGCTAAGTTTACAAAATTATACTATTACAAGCACGACATACTTCTAAGTACTACTATAAATAAGAAAACTGGATAAATCACGTTCCCATTTCGTCATATCTCGATCCGTATTTAAATTAATATTCTCGATAGCTATTTTTATTCATTTCAAATATGTTTCTAGTTAACAGTTTTGAATTCTTTTTAAACGGTAATATTTGCGATGGCCTTAATAGTGAAATATAGAGGTAAATTAAGCGTTGGTGTTGGAATAGTTGAAACAGAATTCAATTTATATTCAGACGTTACTTTAAATTGAATTTTATATTCTACCTATATTGTGTTTAGTAACCACAACCATGACAAAATTAATTAACATAGTTTTGCGTATCGGTTAATGATATTTTAGATGGAAAAGTAACAGATAGTTACTAATGTATGAAATAAAGAATAAAACTAAATATATAGAGAATTTTTTGTTGTTTCCTATCCTTTAGATAGCGATCCCAGTCAAGGTTTTGTGCCTCCTTAAGAGGGGCCCTCGGATCGTATTATCGCGCCCCTCTGTTCTCGTTGACGTTCTTCATCCACAGGGGTCGGAGTGCAGCGGTGCACCACCGCAGCAGCAGTCTAAGCGCCAGTTTTGCAGCATCGTCGTTGTCTCCCTACTCACCGGGCCTCTGGTTTGCGAGTATATTGAGATAAAGCTGAACTGTCTCTGGACCAACTAAAAAAAAAATGTTGTTCCTTAACTTTTCACCGTACACAGAGCTACTTAATATTATGCATGAAACGATTTTTTACAAAATACGCTTACAGGTGATTAAATATTGATAGATTTATGGTAGATTACCCTCTTATAAAAGGTTATGTTGATTGCTCTACAAAGAGATAGAATAAATAGAGCAATAAACTATGTATAATTTAAAGATTAACCGTTCGATACTTCATAAAAATATGTATTATGGTTATAATGCTTTATAAAAAATTAGGAAAAAAATAAATATGTTATATTTAATTGATCAACTATGTATGTTTATATAACGAAGTGAACTTTTAAATATGCTTTAATGTCTACTAGAGAGATCTAACTAGTTCCAAGAATACTAAATAGAATTTATTTAGTCTTTTGTAAGAGGCGCTCTTTTCATTTCAATATTCTTTTAATAAAAACATTATTATTCTTTTAGGTATAATATTAGAATACAGTCCGATTGAACACGTTAACATACAATTAAAGTAACGATCCTTTGTGACACTTACATAATAATAATAATATCTGCTTATAATATTTGGGTTGACAAACAAACACTCAGTTCATCTGATTGTAAGTGATAACATGTTGTATTTTTTAAGATAAAAAAACAAATACTTGATCTTAATTACTGTTGACGAGGCATTCCATCTCAATCCTCAAGGGCAACAACGCATCTGCATTATAGTTCCTTGTCAAGTATGAATGTAGATGTCATGGGCCGTAGAAATCACCACAATCAGATGAACTGTGTGCTCGTTTGTTACTCTTAATGCTTTAAAAAAAAACTTTATTTTTTTATTTGCTTGTTTTAGCAGTGTTGTGTTTTTGTTGTTACAATTTATAGTTAACGCATAATTTAGTTGCAAAAGTGTATGTATAATTAGTTGCGTTGTAGTTTTATTTTATATTATTTTAATTCGCCTGAGTTTATGTGATTCCTGCGGCTCTACCATCCACATTCATCCAAGATAAGAAGTCTTAACGCAGATGCGTTGTCACCCCTTAGAACTGTGATCGAATGATCTTTCTCCAGACGAAAGACACTACCTTTAAAAGGGGGTGTGCGTCTACGAGCTAGAAATAAACAATATCATGGGACTATCACTTTTATTGAATTTACCTACACCTACCAGAATTTATTAGTGTATCAAAAATCGTTCGATTATTCGTTACCATAAGCATTTATTTATTTTAAACTTCACACACACAAACTATGTATGAAGACGAACTTAATGCCTGAGGCATTCTCCACCAGTTAACCTTTATGTTATTGAAGCGTCAATAATCTAATAGTTAAGGGTACGTACCCGAAACGATCCGGGTACGATCTGCGAGATTAAAGATTGTGATTACGAATCCGCCATTCGACTGCTATCGTGAACGAGATAGTTAGTATATATTTACAGCATTTTAAGCTTATTTGGAATGGTTAACACGGATGTTATTAATGCAATTTATTGCAATTAAAAAAAGAGTGATGCAAAGATAAATTGACGCGTATTAATATGAAAGCGTAAAACGAAGATCAACCTTAAAAACAATATACAATATAATAATACTATAAAATTGACTAGTTGAAAATGCAATGCAATGCAATGCAATGCAATGCAATAGTTAATTAAGTTAAGTTGAAATTATTGAACGAGTCTGCTGATAGCTGTCACAATGTTAACGGTTTGTAACCAAACCTACACGGCACGAACTTGCCAATAACAGCGATACGATCAGCTTCAGACTAATGACAACGCGCTTTATAATGGTATTTTTCACAATAATTAAATTGACTGGTGGCTATTTAATAAATTTTATATTCTACCTATATTGTGTTTAGTAACCACAACCATGACAAAATTAATTAACATAGTTTTGCGTATCGGTTAATGATATTGTAGATGGAAAAGTAACAGATAGTTACTAATGTATGAAATAAAGAATAAAACTAAATATATAGAGAATTTTTTGTTGTTTCCTATCCTTTAGATAGCGATCCCAGTCAAGGTTTTGTGCCTCCTTAAGAGGGGCCCTCGGATCGTATTATCGCGCCCCTCTGTTCTCGTTGACGTTCTTCATCCACAGGGGTCGGAGTGCAGCGGTGCACCACCGCAGCAGCAGTCTAAGCGCCAGTTTCGCAGCATCGTCGTTGTCTCCCTACTCACCGGGCCTCTGGCTCGCGAGTCTAATTAGATAAAGCTGAACTGTCTCTGGACCAACTAAAAAAAAAATGTTGTTTCTTAACTTTTCACCGTACACAGAGCTACTTAATATTATGCATGAAACGATTTTTTACAAAATACGCTTACAGGTGATTAAATATTGAAACATTTATGGAAGATTACCCTCTTATAAAAGGTTATGTTGATTGCTCTACAAAGAGATAGAATAAATAGAGCAATAAACTATGTATAATTTAAAGATTAACCGTTCGATACTTCATAAAAATATGTATTATGGTTACAATGCTTTATAAAAAATTAGGAAAAAAATAAAGATGTTATATTTAATTGATCAACTATGTATGTTTATATAACGAAGTGAACTTTTAAATATGCTTTAATGTCTACTAGAGAGATCTAACTAGTCCCAAGAATACTAAATAGAATTTATTTAGTCTTTTGTAAGAGGCGCTCTTTTCATTTCAATATTCTTTTAATAAAAACATTATTATTCTTTTAGGTATAATATTAGAATACAGTCCGATTGAACACGTTAACATACAATTAAAGTAACGATCCTTTGTGACACTTACATAATAATAATAATATCTGCTTATAATATTTGGGTTGACAAACAAACACTCAGTTCATCTGATTGTAAGTGATAACATGTTGTATTTTTTAAGATAAAAAAACAAATACTTGATCTTAATTACTGTTGACGAGGCATTCCATCTCAATCCTCAAGGGCAACAACGCATCTGCATTATAGTTCCTTGTCAAGTATGAATGTAGATGTCATGGGCCGTAGAAATCACCATCAGATGAACTGTGTGCTCGTTTGTTACTCTTAATGCTTTAAAAAAAAACTTTATTTTTTTAATTGCTTGTTTTAGCAGTGTTGTGTTTTTGTTGTTACAATTTATAGTTCACGTATAATTTAGTTGCAAAAGTGTATGTATAATTAGTTGCGTTGTAGTTTTATTTTATATTATTTTAATTCGCCTGAGTTTATGTGATTCCTGCGGCTCTACCATCTACATTCATCCAAGATAAGAAGTCTTAACGCAGATGCGTTGTCACCCCTTAGAACTGTGATCGAATGAACTTTCTCCAGACGAAAGACACTACCTTTAAAAGGGGGTGTGGGTCTACGAGCTAGAAACAAACATTATCATGGGACTATCACTTTTATTGAATTTACCTACACCTACCAGAATTTATTAGTGTATCAAAAATCGTTCGATTATTCGTTACCATAAGCATTTATTTATTTTAAACTTCACCCACACAAACTATGTATGAAGACGAACTTAATGCCTGAGGCATTCTCCACCAGTTAACCTTTTTGTTATTGAAGCGTCAATAATCTAATAATTAAGGGTACGTACCCGAAACGATCCGGGTACGATCTGCGAGATTAAAGATTGTGATTACGAATCCGCCATTCGACTGCTATCGTGAACGAGATAGTTAGTATACATTTACAGCATTTTAAGCTTATTTGGAATGGTTAACACGGATGTTATTAATGCAATTTATTGCAATTAAAAAAAGAGTGATGCAAAGATAAATTGACGCGTATTAATATGAAAGTGTAAAACGAAGATCAACCTTAAAAACAATATACAATATAATAGTACTATAAAATTGACTAGTTGAAAAATGCAATGCAATGCAATAGTTAATTAAGTTAAGTTGAGAATTATTGAACGAGTCTGCTGATAGCTGTCACAATGTTAACGGTTTGTAACCAAACCTACACGGCACGAACTTGCCAATAACAGCGATACGATCAGCTTCAGACTAATGACAACGCGCTTTATAATGGTATTTTTCACAATAATTAAATTGACTGGCGGCTATTTAATAAATTTTTATATTGTGTCTTGATGTAGTTTGTTCTGCAGTTTGTTTTATCTCCCGCATGAATGGGTCCGCACGGTCGATCAAGTACGAAATAAGAGCATAATTCTTGTGTTTCGTATGGTGAGTGAAGGGATCCAGAGTATTACCGGTGATGAAGTTTTCCATCTTAGTCTTCAGGGGTGCCAACGCATCTGCATTGTGATTCCTTATCATGGATGAATGTGGGTGTTACGGATCGTAGGAATCACTTGCTATTGAGTGAATTGTGGGTTAGTGTATAACTAGAAACTAGGTCCAAACCACGGTTAAATAAGTCAAACTTCAAATTATTTATATTAATTACCTTAACGTTTAATGCCTACTAATAAAAGCGAGTCTAACGAAAGACGCTCCAAACGCTTATCCCTTGAGTATTTTGGGACATTGCCACAGCTCTTCTTAGGTCTTTTGAATGTGAAGCAAACTGAACTCGTGCCAGAAGACTTACGACCAAAATTGAATTTGATTTCACGCCAACAAATTTGAATTATAAGCACTTATAGTAGACGTTTGGAAGCTAGTTTTACTTCGTTTTTTTTATCTTGAGTACATAACTCATATTTTTCTATTCCACTTACAAGTAGTAATATCAGATTATATTTAATGCACTAATTTATAACTACAAAATTCTATATTTTTATGTTTATATTATTTATCATAGTTCTTTTAAAATGACATTGGTGATTGATAATGGTTGAGTAATTCAGTAAAATGTACAGATTAATTGCTGGTGCTGAGTTTAAACATCGTACATCACGAGAGAATTCAAAATTTCATCCTCATCTTCTCGTTATCTACATACTGACAATCCAACACTGTGCGCTTTACACGAAATTCTCTGCCACACCCAACTACTCTGTGGATTAAGCTGTCGCACCGATACGGCTTAGGGGCCTTCGAGAGAATGGCCTACTCCTTTCTTAAAGACCCGAGTCGCAGATGCGCTCTGCGACTCCTCCGGTGTTGCGGCCATGGTCTGCAGTCATCACCTATCGTCAGGTGAGAAGCCACTTGCTGGTTTGTCACCTATTCTATAAAAATTAGATAGATGTGTGTAACTGTGGCATGAATTGGTCGACTAGACTGGCGAAGGATAATGCACAAACAGTGTTTCGTACTGTCAGTGTAGGGAATCAGAGAACCGATTGGACCCAACATTCCATCTCACTTGGTAGTGACAACGCATCTGCTTCTTTAATGTTTCTTGAGGATATAGATGTGAGCGGTGGCAGTCATTGACGTCAAGTAAATTGTGTGTTCGTCTATCACTTATAATATTATAAGAAAGGAGGATCAATAAAAAAATCGACAATATATTAAAACATCAAATTAAACAATAATAAAGACCTACGTTATTATAAGTACTTAGAACAAACTCCAACAATTCAATAATTTAAACTTTATTCAAATCATTTTAATTTGAAATTTAACCGGAGACCTGATTAATTACAGGAAAGGAGACGTTCAACGTTTTATAAGTTTTAGTAACATTATCAATAATTATTTTATTATAAAATAGTGGGGCACAGTAATAAGTGTAATATATACTTTATATTACACTTATACATATATAGACAACTTTTTTAAGACATTTGTAATCAGGTAATTCCATCCTCTATAGAATTATTTGGTACTACCGTTTTTGTTTTATATTTATTTAAACATTTTTGTTGAACATATATATTTTTCTAAATACGTTTGTATTATTGTTTAATCGTAATTGTGTATATTAACTATTTACTATCTTTTATTATTATATATTCTTAGTCTTCTCTTTCTTTAATTAATTTGCTACACCTGTCACAATATCTCATCTTGAGCTAATTGTTAGAGAATGCCTTTGTCGTTACGTCTGCCCACCAACTCTGTAAACCTCTAATATTACTAAGGTAAATGCTAATAAAATTCTAGCTATTAACTCAACCATCTAAAAACAATGGCGAATCAGCTGATAACGATTCTTTGCAAGTTTAATATGTTAATTAAATCGAAATTAAAATCTAAAAGGTTTAAGTGCACATAACTGCGCAATGTTTACCCTTTAAACTCTCTAAAGAAAAGCACTGCAATAATGCGGGATGTATTTTTAATTAGGATTTTTCTCTGATGTTCTACTTGCAAAAGAGCTCACGTTTGAAAGAACTATCTTTTGCCAATCGTATTAACAGTTAAACAATTCCGGGTTTAGTAAACTAACCTGCTGATAAAGTGTTAATATTATTATATAATATTTAATCAACGATAATTAAACGTATATAATTATTTTATATGTTACTACTTAAATCTTAATTGTTACTAATAAAGTTATCAACTTAAATGCTAAATTTAATAATGAATGCATAACAAATATTAATTTTTGTTCATTAATTGTAAATTAAATCAATTTAAATTTTTAAAATTTAATCAAAAAATTTCATACGCATGACAGGCAATTGATCACGTCAAAAACTTTGTGCTTTGTTTCAAAAAGTAGAGTCATGGAGGAGAATTGAGAAGGAACTCACGGGTTAGCTAGCGAGAAGAAACGGTAAGAAGAAAATTGTCCAACAGTTGTTTAGTATTGTATCCAGAGCTCAAAGGTTAAATCCAAGCATATTTATCAGACAAATATTTGGACAGATTATTTGATTAATTGGTTTTTAACCAAAACTTAAATCTTAAAAAATCTTTTAAATATGTTTAATGGCTAATCGGTTATTATTTGCGGGATTTTATAGAATATGTGTTTGCTATTGCCCAAGAAAAATGGTGTCACAAATTTGTTTTTGTTTCTTGTATTGATAGCGCGTACATAAGCTTTTCTAGAATATTTTTTGTAAATTCTTATGTATAAACAATATGTTGTCGTAAACATATTGTGAGGCAGCCGTTAATATGCTTATTTCTTTAAATTTTTCCTAAGACCTTTCTCTAGATTTAAGATTATAAATAGTTCGAATAGCTCTTTTTTGTAAAATAAATATCAATATCAATTGCAATACTCCATAAAAGAATTCCATAGGAAATAAGACTGTGGAAATAACTAAAACAAACAAATGTGTTTGGATTTCTGATGAGGAAAATTCCATACCCTAAAAGTGACTTTGAAGAATGGAATTTGGAGTAGATGTGTACGTTCAGCGCATACAGGAGTGTGTTGTGAACAAGAAACTCAAAATTTCATGTTTTGGTCGAAATGGCTCTAGTTATGAATAATTATAAAGTAATATGTTACCTACTCTTTTCCTATGTTGAACGCGACCAGCGCGATGTTTGAATTGGCTTACTTAGCTTTGATTGGCCTTAACACATCTATTCCAGATGATTTATACAGTGTCGCGAAGACATCTTTTTTGATGGCTGTATATAGTGTAGATACGAGAGCGGCATCCCTTACCGCAGGACTGATAGGAAAAGGTAGTAAGTAGCAAGTGGGTTTATGTTATTAATATTATGATGTCTCCTATTTCTCCTGTCAGGCAGTACACCGAACCAGTTTTCATCACAGACTTTGCGACCGTCTGTAACGCGTTTTCTCCAAACTGAGCGATTTTCAGCAAGTCCCTCCCATTCTTGGTGATCGATGTTAAATGCAGCTATATCCCGCTTGGCACTGTCCTTAAAACGCAGAATTGGTCTCCCAACGCTTCTTTCGGCGTCTGCTATTGCGCCAAGCAATACACGTCGTGATAGTCTCGAAGGGTCCATGCAATGTACATGCCCTACCGCGACCGCTTCTGTTTAAGAATAGCGGTGAGACTAGGTAGCCAACTCAAGCACCCTCTCATTCGTTACTCTGTCCTCCCATTTTATGTGCAAGATGTTAAGTCGACGTTCTTGCTTTGCATATGTCGTCCAGGTTTCTCCTCCATATAAGAGTATGCTCAAAATGCGCGACTGAAAAATGATCATTCTGGTTTTATTCGTCAAGTGCTTATTTTGCCACACCCTTGTATTTAGCCTCCCAAATATAGTCGTCTCTTTGCCGATGCGAATATCGATATCTGCATTAAGCGAAAGATTGCTTGACACGGTCGATCCTAAATAGCAGAACTTGTCTTGTGTGTGTAAGGCGGCTTCGCGTTTAGAGTCCAGCAAAGGTTGCATTTGTTCAGTTAATTGCAATTGCAGATTTTACGTTCTGGTATCCGAAAGTTTTAGTGAGGAGAACTTTGACATTACTCCAATCAATATCAACAGGCACATCATCATCCCAAGTGACGACTTCAGTGACCTTTTCTAATTTGCGGACGAATTCTTCATTACGAGAGTTCAGGAGGTAAATCTTCCTCTTTTCTGGTGTTTTGGAGGAATGGATCTTCTTTCTAACAATGGCTAGTCGTGTTAGAATGAGGGAATGATCGGTGTCGCAATCAGCGGTATGAAATGTTCTTGTGTGTAGGACTTCACGGAGGTCTCTTTTTCTGAACAGGATGACGTCCAACTGATGCCAATGACCAGAGCGAGGATCTCCAAGAAACTTTTCGCATAAACTTGCCTTTGAAATAAATATTGGTCACACACAGAAGATGTTGAGAGCAAAGCTCTAATAATCTTTGGCCGTTATCATTCATTTTACCAACGCCGTGGTGACCAATACAATCAGGCCAAGCGGAATGATCTTGGCCAACACGGGCGTTAAAATCGCCTAGGATGTATAGTTGGTCACTAGGTTTCACACTCTTCAGAATGGTAGATAGTTGAGAGTAAAACTCATCCTTTACTTCAGTAGTAGATGTTAATGTAGGGGCATAGGTGGACACTAATCTCACTTAACCACTTGTGCACAGCCTGAGCACCATAATGCGCTCTGATATCCCCTGAGGGGTCTCGACAGCAGCTAAGAGGTTGTTTCGCACTGCGAAGCCAACACCGTGTTCGCGAATGTCATCAAAGGTTTTAACTTTCCCGAAGAAAGTATAAGAGCCCTCACGTGTATAACCTTAGTCGGGAAGTCTGGTTTCCTGTAAAGCAGCGATTGAGATGTCTAATTTACTTAGTTCGGCGTCAATTACAGCAGTTTTGTGCGGGTCTTGTGCGCAACCTGAATCTCCACAGGTGTCCGAGAGGCCTGTCCTCATAGTACGGACATTCCATGTTGCAATGCGCATGGATTGGCAGGGCGATTTATTGCTTTGTTTTTCCAGTTTGAAGCTGGTAGTGACTGATCAATGGATCTACGATGGACCCTCCCACTGCCAACGCTGACGCTACCGAAGTGACCTCTCCGCAGACACTGTTCTGCGTAGGACAGATTTAATGAAACACAGGGCTGCCCGAGATCTGCACTACCCTCTTAGTTTGATCCGCAGGAACGACAAGTCGATACGTGCAGACCCAGGTCGGCTGCAGAAAACTGCCGCTTTTCAGATTGGATCCTACTTGCGCTCAAACGGGATTACCAGCTCTGGGTTTGATTTCGGAATTTTCCTTGTCCTAGATGTGTTTCAGACCAATGCTAATAACGCCGAGATGGTTTTACCGGCTTCGGGTTGCTCTGTTTCCTTTGCGACATGACCTAGCGGGGTGCACCTATGTCTCCCAACATGTCACACACAATCAACACCACTTGAAACGCTTGCAAATTGTCACAGCGCTCGACTCGTCCGACCCGGCCGGCGGTCAGAGCAATACTCATCTTAGTTTTAAAAAATAGGTATTTAGAGAGATCTTTATGGTACTTAAGGGGAATATGGTCGCATGGAGTCATAGACCATTTTTTAAACCACTTACTTTTTATAAGGACCCCATCATCCATACTATTCTTGTTATTAATTTATTATACTTTGTTCTATTTAGCGAATGCAGAACCGAACTATTAGTGTACTTGTCTTCCGTTTAATGTCGACGTAAATTCTTACGGCATAACAACATATCTTACCTAGTTGACATTTTTTATAGAAAAGTTTGGAACGAGCTAGCAGCTCACTGATAGTAAGTTATCACAGCCCATGAACATCTACAACACCAGAGAAGTCGCAGGTTGCCACGTTGCCAGGCTTAAAAGACATCAAGACCGTGCTAGTAATCATTCAGGAGTATATCATCATCATTCAATATGGCCAATTTTCATGAATCTATTCGTTCTTACTATTCCTATATTTACTTGCATATGTAAATTTTGGTGAATATATCTGAAATATTTTATCAAAACTGAAAAGACATTTTAGAAATACAACATTAAAAAAATAGGGATCCGGAGACCTTTATTACTGGTGACTGTATTCCATCTCAGTCCACAAGGGTAACAACGCATCTGTACATTATAATTCCTTGTTAAGGATGAATAGATGTAATGGGCCACAGGAATCACTTGCCATAAGATAAACTATGTGCTCGTTTGTAATTCACGTCATAAAAAAAATATGTTTTTCACCGTCATTAGTATCAAATATTTACACATTACTCGTTCATTAAATGAATAGGTTTACTGCGAGCCTGTACTGATAAGGTTTCCACGAGCAATTAGGCATTTAAATATACTATTTGTAGCTTTTCTAACTAATTTTCTTCTCTAAAAAGTATAAAAGGTGATTTCAACATCATTAGATTACTTAGGAATAATATGTTTTTTTTAAGTTCGGATTTTTATTCGCTTTAATGTTAGTAACATATAGTAAAACATTGAAAGAAAATGTATAGTATGATCTAAAGGACGCACCGGCGTTGTTCAGGAAATTTCAATATGATTATAACAGGCAATACGATGGTGATAACGAAATGGAGAAACATTATCAAGTTTTCGTTGTAAATTTATTAAAAATCAATTATTTGAACTCAAAACATGAACGGCCGAGTACGGCATCAACATATTTACTGATCACAATGTAAATGATGATAAATTATTGCTCGGATACTTGTCCATCGTAAGTTTCAAGCTTTTTTAATGTGTAAAGTGTATAAATATAAATATTTACTTTAATTTACTACCGATTTTGCCTTAACTATCCGCAAACATAACCGACGATGCGAGATCTCCATAGTTCGTATAATTATCTTAAAATAAATTCTTCAATGGAAACTTACTGAACTAATATGGAGCGCATCAAGGGATAAAACAGCTAAAATAGAATTTAGTTTTGTCGCGCTGTGTGTCATCTATGGTCCACGACGTACTGCAGAGTTGATATGATAATGATGATATGATACTATTATTTAAATATATACATGAGACATATAATATTTTAACAGTGGTAGAGCTACGCTGCAGAATGAATGGGTAAGCTCGATCGGGGTTAGACCATGCCCTCAAGCTTGAAATAGCAGAGAATATGCTGTGTTTCGTCTCGTGAGTGTAGGGAATCGGAGACGTTATTACTGGTGACAAGGCGTTCCAACGCAGTCATCAAGGGTGACAACACATCTGCATTATAATTCCTTGTCGATGAAAGTCGTCTTGTAGAAGAAGACTTGTCCTTGAACATGAATGTAGATGTCATGGGTCGCAGGAGTTACATACCATCAAGTGAACTGTGTGCTCGATTGTTATTCTTAATGTAATATTATATATATATATATATATATATCCTTCCGTAATCTCGATATATTCTATACAATATTCTCGAAATCTCTATATAATCTGTTTAAAAAGAAGATTGATTGTCACTGCGCCATTGATTTAACACAAATATTTCACATTCAACAAAACATACGACATGAGAACGAAAATAATTGAAATCTATGAGTTAATAACATATCCTACGCGAGTAATTTTATCTATTGTAGATATGAAAGTTAAATTATCATGCATAGATCTAACTCAAAGCATCTAATTTAACAAAATTAGAGATATGCATCAAAGTTTACAGTTTATTTCTTATGATTTTCTAACTATGTAAAAAGTCTAAACGTCAATATGAAATACATGCGTGAATCAAGGTATTCTTTGTGTTAAAGAAAACAATGTTGATAAATCCATCTGTATCTTCAATAAAAATATATTTTGGCATATATTTTTTTCAGAATGACAAAGGTCTGTCGCCATCACTGTCATCACTAAACGACGAGGAATAAAATGCACAAAATAACACAGACACAACAGTTGTAATTAGTAACTACTCTTACGGTATGTTACAGATATAAACATTGACAGATTCGGTACCTTGAATATTTTGTTTAATTTCAATGCAAATAGAATCTTTACGAAATTCCACGATTAGATATGGATCAGGTTAACGAAGTTAGACATTATTTTAATACTTGAAAAAAGATGAATTTTATAATTTAAGCTTAATATATTTAGTGTTATTAAAGTCAAAAATTACTTTATGAGCCATAATATAAAGATTTATAATAAATTCTTCTATACGTTACTACTTACCAGTAATATATTTATCAATTAATTAAAAGTACCTTGAATCGTTGATGAGGAAGAAAGGTTCTGGTGTGGCAACATTGGACAGTTGCAGTGTAAGTCTACCATTCACTAGACGGAGATGCACTTATCGAAGTTTGCGTTATTTATGGAAATTCATTGATGTACGTGGCTCAGGACCGTGCTACATGTGGCCGCCCCATATTCAGCAGTGAACTATTAACATGTCATAACCATAGAATTGTAATAGTTTATATATTATAAAGGAATATATCAAAGCAGACATTTAATATACCTGCACTAGGCTACTAAGACGGTTTATTCAATTTCTGTAATCTGTCGACACTCTGTAATCTGTGGACACGATTGTCACTTTTTACAACGAATGTAATTTATTTATCCTTTTAAATAGAGTAACTAACCCTGTTTGTCGCTCGTTATTTTTGGCAGAATCTACATTCCAAACATTGGTTGTATTTTAAAAAAGGACGAATCGTAAGAGCTTTTTGAAAGTTTAAATGAATAAATTATATTTTGATTCAATTTGATTAGAAGCACCGGCTGCAGGGCGAATGCGTTGTCTGGACAGATTTATAATGTTCATTAAAACATTATAAATCTCTTGTAACCTATTTTTGAAACAGTTTCACTCAGCCAACTTTTAGTTATCTACTTGTGATATACAATACATAAATATAATGGGTTAGGGAAAAAGTATTTTCGTTTTTTATAAATAAATATATAAAGTTGAAGTAAAACCTTTTTGGTTGTTCTATTTATATTTGGCTGCTTTTGATACCACTACACATACTTCCTCTGTCAAGGACCAGAAAAGATCGGGGCGGCTGCGTGCTGTTAGAACTACAAAGGCTGTTAATGCTCTTAAAGTCAAAATTCGTCGAAGCCCCATTAAGAAGCAAAAAATCTTATAGTGAGAAATGAAGCTTCCCTCTAGGACTCTGTCGCGTATTATAAAACAAGATCTGAAGCTCGGTGCTTATCGACGATATACAGGACATGCCCTAAATCAATCTTTACAATTAAAGAGAGTGGATCGATCAAAACACCTTCCGTAGCGATACGCAGGTGAAAGACACAGAAATATCCTCTGTACAGATGATAAAATGTTCACGCTTGAAGAACACTACATTTTTGTGAAAAAAGAGTAAAAACTTCAACCAAAGTGTATCAAGATACAGTCTTGGATCATGTTGTGAAACCTCTCAGCGATACACTTTTTAAAAATATATCGTGGTCTTTCCAGCAGAACTCTGCACTTGGTCACAAGATACGAACAAACCAAGCCTGGCTTGAAACCAACGTTCCGGATTTTATAAAAGCTGAAGACTGGCCCTCATCTACCCCAGACCTCAACCCTTTAGACCTCAAATTATGGTCAGTTTTAGACGACATGGTCTGCTCTAAACGATACGGCGACATTGAGTCTCTTAAAAAATCTTTGGAGCAAGCAGTGGTGAAATTTCCCTTGGAAACAGTGCGTAAATCCATAGATTCGTGGCCAAACAGATTAATATGAATGAAGAATGAATGATGAATATTTTTTTTATTTTTTACAGACTGACTAATAAATTAATTATAAAATAATAAATATATAATAATAATAATATATAATAATAATAGTAATATATATTAATACTAAATTTTAATAATATTACATTACTTCATTAAAAAAAAATGCATTTTCATTTGTAACAGAACTTATGGCCGGACATAGCTGAAAAGTTATGGGTAGACCACAAAACGGTTTTGAACCCTTTGAAAAAGTCTGGATTCGTGAAAAGCTGGATATTTGAGTGCCACACGAGATGACTGAAAGAAACTCATCATCTCGGTGGCTGACAATCCACGACTGTGCGTCTTACAAGAAATTTCCTGCCACACACAACAACTTTGTGGAATCAGCTGTCGCCAGTGGTGTTTTCGAACCTATACGACTTAGGGACCTTCAAAAAAAAGCCTACACCTTTCTTAAAGGCAGGCAGCGCATTTGCCACCTGTGGTGTTGCGTTTTTTCATGGGCGGCGGTAATTGATTACTGATCGCTAATGATAAAAAGTGAATAATCGACGGCAAGAACCTATTTTTATTGTTTGAAAAAAAGATCATGGCCAAAGGGCAGTCAAGCTCCACAGACCGAAAGCGAAAGCGAAACCGAGATTAGCTCGCAATAAGATTATGCTGTATGTATGCTGGGATTGGAAGGGCATCGTTCATAATGAGCTTTTACATCCGGGTATAACCATTGATTCGGATCTCTACTACCAACAGCTGATGAGATTCAAGTAAGAAATAGGGAAAAACGGCTGGAGTTGATCAACAGAAAGGGTGTGGTTTTTCATCATAATAACGCTAGACTACACACATCTTTACCCACTCAGCAAATATTGAGTGCTTGGTTGGGAAGTTATAACACATAGTCCTGATCTTGCACCCTCAGATTTTCGATATCTTCAGAATTCCTTAGGCAGTGTTAGTTCAAAGAGGACTGTCAAAACCACTTGCCGTAGTTTTTTGGATCAGATGTCTCTAAATTTCTACAGCAATGGGATTATGTCACTACCTTCAAAATAGAAACAACTTAACGAACAAAATGGCACATATGTATTATAAGCAAATTTAAATAAACTATGATTAAAATATATTTTTTATTTGTATAATATACATAAAACGAAAAATCTTTTTCCTAAACCCAAATTTAAATTATTGTATATAAATTTTCTTTCCCTATAGATCCCACACCCCACATCCCCACAAATCCCCTATAAATGTATATATAAACATATTATATCCATTTAATTGTAAAACTATCCTGGATATATATTATAAAAAAGACGTTAAATAAATGGTTTAGAAGTTTCACTTATTGATTGAATTTATCATCTAGGTGAAAATAGACTGGTAAATATCTCTTCCAAGAATAGCCTGTTTTTGTGGCGATTTCTTGAGCAAGACTTTAGAACTCTATTATCCCTTAAGCCTTCAGACTTCTTTTAGGTCTCGTGTCTTAGTTTTGATTTCTAATAGTCGTAATATCTGCATTCTTAACATTTAACCTTTCTCCGATATTATTGCATATAAGTTGCCTCGTTCTCAGAATGGGGTCGTTTATTTGTGCGAATGTTTGTTGTGAAATTACCGCACTATATCTTAAACAGTTGAAAACTAAAAAGACCATATGATGTCGAAAAAGATGACCAGAAAGATCTTATAATTATCGATCGTCATACCATAGAACTACAATCTTTCTTGATTTTGAAACGCATAGTGTATTTATATATCTATTAAATTAATCAAATATTACATTACTATAATAACCAAACACATCAACCCATACATGTACTAATAAAAACGCTTGTAATTTTTTTCTCGAAACGAAGCCATTTTTAAATTGCTTAAAATTTGAAATAAACGACGACCATACAACACCCTAATTAACTGTCATGGTCCATAAACATCACGTCGGATAATATTCTATGAATTCCTGGAATAAGTCACTCTTTTCCAAAGGGCTTTTCACGAAGCTTTCAACCATAATCTTAATTGATGTGACACATTTTTAAAAAAACACCGAACTTACATAACTTATTCGTATAATTAAAATAAGTAAATCTCTTTTTTTAAGTTAATATAATTATGTGTTTTTAATATGAAAATTATCCTTATAAAATTATATGATACGCACATCCATTCAGCAGCATCCTTCATCTAATTTCTAGGTGCAAGGTGTATGGGTTAGCTTGACCGGAGAAGAAGAATATCTGGCATTCCATCATAGAGACGTTAGGACACAGGATGTACTATGAATCTTGAGTAATTGGGGGTGAATGTAGTTGTATATGGGCCGCAGTTATCACTTCGCAGATATCACAAGTAATTTCGTATAATTTTCACTTTGCTGTTCTGCAGAAATTGAACAGATGCGCACTGAAAGTTTTTAGAACGGATCAGTTAGAAACATTGGCAATGAAAATTTCTTTTAATTTTCAATTATAGAGCTCTTTGGTAACCTAATATGATATATTGATATATAATCATTTGACATTTGGTCTCTTGAATTGATGGTAATTCCAAAAGTCTTGTTACACATCAAAATGAAATTAAAGTGAGAAAATTTTCGTTCCATGATTTTCGTTGTGATCTAATTTAACAACAAAGTAGCAAATAAACTTTTTCTTTTTTGTTGATATTCGGCGAGTAACTCTGGTGTTCCTCAAGGATCTGTTTTTTTCAGGAATTCTAAAAATGATAAGCAGAATCCATTCTCAACAAAATTTCAGTATGCACATGCGTGATGACCCGTCAGGATTTGGGTTGCCACCTTATCTTTAATTGGGTCCTGGATCCCTATACTCACCATGTACAGCAATATAGCGCTTTCCCACTATTAAACGCTAGTATCTTTGAGGACAACGCCTTGTAGAGATCGTTTCCCGATAGAGCCTACCCATTCATTTTCTAGCTAACCTGCTTTGTGAATCTATATCTGAAAGAATTGATAAACACTAAAAATCATAAATTAACAAATTAAATATATATATTTATAATTTTAATTTATATAAAGTACTATTTATCATTTACCTTATCATCATATGGTCATCTGCTTATGGTCATTGGTCATGCTGCACATGCATTACAACGGAATAAGGAAAGAGACGTCGAGGTTATGCTAGCTAATGTTTACAGTAGAGGTTCCCAGACTTGTTTCCCATAGGCCACTTTCAAAATTTTGTTGATTCCGGTGGACCCCTGCAGCTACATTTCTATCATATTCACAAAACTCGACAAAAACGTTTTACACGTTGTACTGAATATGGATTATGCAAGTTTTTACAAGTAATATTCGCTGAGCCTCCTTAAATATTCTCTGCCTGGTGAAGTCAAGCTAACATTTTAGTTCTTCACAATCGAAAGCAAATAAATAGTAGTCCTCGTGGACCCCTGGGGTCCACCTGGACTACTTTGGGAATTAAGGGCTTACAGCAATATAAACATTTTTTGTGCAGTTGATGTCATCGGCCAATAACTAGAAGCCGTGGGATAAATCGACCCGGCGGACAACCTCATGATATGATGATATGCTTTATTATTAGCTATTTTGAAATAAATACCTTACTTTTTTTTATTTATAGTATACTTTAAAGTGTTTAGAAATTTATTTAATAATTCTCAACCCATAAATTGTGCCGTGTTCCAAAGTGAAAAACAAGTGGAATCGTCCTGTGTTCATCAAATACAGTGTCATTATTTCAAATTTTTCCACTCTAAAAGACTCACGTACCAATTTCATACACATAGCTTCTACACGAACTTTAAAATTGCACTCGAAGAATGAAATAAGATACGTGTCTTGGATCGTAAAACATTTTATTATGTTTCTTTACCGAGTCTTGTGACATTTTCTTGTTAATATTTTTCTTTTGTACTTTTATATGTGCGCCTTTCACTTGACTAATTTAGTACCTTTTATATCTTGTATTGAGTTTTTCAAACGCTTCAAGTCCAAATCAAGATATAGATATTTTATTTAAGGCTTGTATGCTTCTTATTGTATTGACGGCTGCGTGGATAAAACCGTCTATGGATTGAAAACATGGCTGCTGCACCGCGGGTCCTGGTTTCAATTCACAGACGACAAACAATACGTAAGTGTAAAACACTTTTAAATTGGTAATTACGCTGCAGTTTCTAGCTGCAGAATGAATGGGTCAGCTCGACCGGGGTAGGACCACGCACTCGCGTAATACCAGCGTAAATAGTAGCATAATGCTGCTGCGTTTCGTCTGGTGGGATCCGGAGACCTTTATTACTGGCGACGAGGCATTCCATCTCAGTCCTCAAGGGTAACAACGCATCTGATTTATAATTTCCTTGTCAAGGATGAATGCAGATGTCATGGGCCGCAGGTATCACTTACCATCAGTTGTACTGTGTGTGCTCGTTTGTTACTCTTAATATAATAAAAAATAAACTTTTTATCACAATTTGTTGGTTTTCCCGTCTATATGTATCTTATATATGCCCAGTGTATTTAGCACTACATCTAAAACTTTCTCTGTTGCTATTGTACATACATTAAATTAAAGTAAGGAAGATTACGATGAATGAGTACCTCTACATTTAAGCAAACGCTTAAGGCACTGTTATACTATATTCTGCACAATTCATAGATATCAACATTGCTTCCACTTTGCTAGATAGCATTAGTTAATTTTAGACTTTCCTATTTTATCAATGACTGGTAAAGGAATCCCTTTGGCTTTAAGTCTGTGACTTTGTGAACCTTTAACTTTGTTAAGGTTAATGCAATAAATAGTAAATAAATAAATGGTTGAAAGATATCTCTTATCTGACGATCATTTATAAATGATGATTCATTATGTTAAACGTGCCAATGTAGCGCCATAGGTAACTGGAATGAAAGGAATTTTTCATAGAAAACCGGCGTAGTACACAGGTAATCAAGTGAACTTTTTGCTTTTATACCACCAATATCGTAAAGACGCAGCTCAAAGCGTTCCCCTTAAAAGTTGCAATTGTCTAAAAAATAAATAGCATTTTATTTTTATTACATTTACGAACACAGTTCAGCTTGTAAGTGATTCCTTATTAGGATGAATTTAGGTATCATAGGATCATGTAGGTTCTTATGTTGACTCCTAAGGACTAAGAAGCGATATGGGAGTGCTGATGATAAGAAATTTGATATAACAATGAACCTCTGCGAATCTAAGGGTCAAAAGCCAGTAATTCATCATCATATGAAGTCATTATTTTTTTTTAGGGGCGGTTTTATGCCGCCCTCCCTTTTCCCCTAACATGTTTTTGATTCAGGGACCTGGTGTGCGGGTGTTTCTTTATTCCTCTATTAATAAAAAGTCTTAATTTTTACAAAAATCTCTTAATTCTAATATCACAATATATTTATCACTATTTCTACTTTCAGTTAAGACAATTTCTATTTGCTACATTAAAATACAATAATATTTAAGATTTAATAATAAAAAAGTTACAAAAAAACTACATAATTTCAATAATAATACAAGTTAAAAAGTTCAAAATAATATTTAAGTTAAAATAAATAAATAGAGCCGACTCCTTACAAAATTTTAAAAATATATTTCTTGATCAAGTCATTATTAGTCCACTGCTAATGATTCCCTCACTTTCCCTCGCATAGTCACTCGTTGAGTATCCTTATAAAATAGATGAAAATTACATTATTAATAATGTTCCACGCCCACATATACTCTAACTATCACACACACACACAGTGTCCATAAATGATTGACTTTAATGCAATCTTTATAATTAAAAAATATATTAATGCAATTCAACTTTTGTTTCACTGTAACTATATCATATCAAGTCCTGTTAACAATGAGCAGGGCAACATGACAGAAGCAGTCTCCCACCTAAAAGATAGGTCCTATCAAAGGTATGTTTTTTCTTGTCAATGGTTCAGAAAATTTATTATTTATTTATAATTGTAAATAAGAAAAATTTCTTATACTCAACTGTGATACTTTATGAATTAGTCTTCTTGAATCGAAAATATCCTTAAATGATGCGCATATGGAGCTTTCCCTAAACGATATTTGATGCCATTTAAAACCACCAATGTAGACTGTACTCACAAATGATGTAATAAGTCATTCAAGAAAATAAGTGCTTGCTTTGTTGAAACATTCCATGTGCTGAGGATTTATAGTGAGATATTAAGAAATATATAAATATTTTGTTATATGTTTTAAGTTATCTATTATATATTAAGATTTATTATTGAGACTTTAATTCAGTAATTAAAGGCGAGCTTAATTAAAAAAATAGCTTCTAGCAAATCTTGATTAAAAAGAATAATTTATTACAACACGTTGCTAGCTGCATACATAAGTAATACATTAAGCTAAATGTATGGATAATAATATTACATCAATTCCTTCCCCTCAATCTGAAGTAAGGTACCTTTATAGTGAAGGCTCCATAGCGGCTAAAGAAAGGCGTTTTTAACTGAAAGATAGCCTCACGCCGAGTTCTGTGAGACATAAAACACTCAAAGCACAGGCAGAATTGCGAGCCAGAGAATTAAAAAGTTAAGTGAAAGTAAAAACATATAGTTGTTGGATGTGCATTATTATTGACCCTTTAATCAAGTAATCTAATTTTCAAACACCGAAGCGTATGAATATTTTGAAGATGTACTAATCTGTATCGATGGTCCCTCATATCGTTTAAAATTAAATTTTAACATAGTCCAAGTGCAGAAAAAGCGCTTGTACGAATGTTATCTTCGGTTTAATAGGTAAACACATTTGGAAACGTTTGTGAGATTCAAAGAACTAGTTCACCTTCTTGCGAACAGAATTAATGTGTATTACCTAGTAAATGCGACAAACAAAGATAAACCCCAAAGTTTAAAGGCTATTTGTGTTTGGGAATTGAGCTGCCGATAATCAGGTATTGAGATTTAGAAGGGTTCAAGAAGACCAAATAGTGTGAAGCCAAAAATGTTATTCGAATCAACATTGAGTATTATAATAGTTTCCACTATCTTGGAAGTGCATATCTGCAAATCAAAGGTAGAGAAAAGGAGTGGAAAAAAAACAACACCTTGACGGACGCCTGCAGTAAAATAAACCACTGAAAGAAATATATATGTATATTAATGATTTATGTAATTTTTCATGATTTATCTTATTGATTGCTTAGTATTGTAGAAGACAGTTTGATAACTTATTGTAATTTTTTAAAGTGTTTAACCGTTTTTATACTCCAAAAATTACTCATGTGTCGATAATTATCAAAACCCATCTATAGCGTGTTCGAAATATAAATGATTAAAACAGACCTGATCCAATATTTAAAAAAGCAATATTTTAGAAAAAGGCAATTGAGAAACGACAAATAATGTAATATTAGTTATTAGTATTAGATCTTGTATAAAATTAAAATCCATATGTCAGCATAACTCATGTATATTGGATACATCACAGAGCTTTGTGATGAATGTGTGAATGATTTGTTTATATTAAACTAAAAAAATAAAATAAATGATTAATATTATTATTAACAAAATACTTATTATACTTACTACACTATGCTATACTTAGATTAAGCTTTATACTTTAAAAATGTTTTAATTAACGACAAAGGTAAAGATCGGCTAAAACACCCTTCAGATGAGTGAGCCTCATTAGTGAGCCAAATATAAAATTGAAAGTAGTTACGTCAGCGTTTTTTTGTTCTGGAATTTCCGTTAATTAATCTGAAGTATAATTTACAATGAATTATTAATTCAGTGCTCATAAAACTCGACTTTTTTTTGGATTTTAATGGAGAATTTCATAAAACAATTTCATTTAACAACTAGCTCACCCGGTGAACTTCGTAGTGCCTTTTTTTCCGTGAATATTTTCTAAATTTCTGAAAGAATTTCTGCTGTTTATGCCCGACTCGGCATCTCACAGGTGGTGTAGTCGTGGACTAAAGAAATGTAACATTTCCGGTAAATTGATAAAAGTTGTATTCCGTCAAACAATAAAGTACCGTAAATGTTACACGTTACGTTCTTAATGAGAAAAAAAAGAGATTTTTTTTTCGTTTATTATACGAGTATAAAACCATATAATGAAATAAAACTACAGTTAAAAAATACTTCGAGCATAGGTATTGTAATGCTTTTTCGTTTTTCTTTCTTTAGAGAAAACAAATAGTGCCGATGGTTTCCCGACTCTGAATTTGATTAAAGTAGCTTCAATCAAATTTTTCATATTTTTTTTTAACAACGAGTCTTGTTCCGTTGTACAATTTTGGCTGATTCAAATTGCGTAACATAATTATCACAGAGGCAACCTTGAGCTGTAAATTATGTGGCGGTAATCCTGGCAATTCCAATGAATTTAAGACTTCGTATGGATCGATAATGGAATCGATTGACATAAATGAATGCATTTGTTCATCAATTTGAGTCTGATGTTTGATAGAGGTTCTTGCCCTGAAAGTAACGAATTCAGTGGTTCAGTGCGTCGTCAGTTGTTACCACATTTGACCTCACCATTCGCACAACATAATCCTATCGGTTCAAGTCGAAACCTCAAAGTATTGCAATATTGACAAATAGTGCTCACTGTTCCAAAATCAACAGATTTATCGCCGCTATAATCAATGGAATCATATCTAAACGCCAAACGTCCATAGTTAATTGTTATGTTGGATCGTATGTTTTGTTGCCTCTCGTTTGAAGTTGGATTCGTACGGAGTCGTGGTAGATCACACTTGAGTGCTTAGATACTGCTAGTATATATCTAGCAGATATTGAATTCTATGTTAATAATAAGGAGATTAATCGTACAAAACTTTATTAGTTTAGGGCAAGCAAATACGCAAACTTCTCACTGCTGACTGATCTTTTGACGCTGCAAACATCCATTACAACGGACATGCTAAATAGACTCCAATTATAATACACGCGTAACGTCCTTATTTTATATAAATATATAGCCTTAATTTATAAGTTCTGATAAACCATAAGCATTTTAATAAAAATTAAGTGTTTCGTAAAAATCCAATATCTGCAATATCTTATCCTTAAATATCATAATATCTGACTATTGTTCAAATAAATATTAGGCACCTCAATTACATTTATAAGTGAGATTTCATTACTCACAACAATAAAATGAATAGATGCTACTTTACCTTCTTCCGCAATAACTAGTTTATACAAATTCATGTTTTCCGGGATGAATACAAAGGTAAAATGATTGAAGAGATTCTTTTCCGCTCTTCACTTTACCTCGCTCCGCAATAAATTGATATCAATCGCAGAACAAACATCAATGAGTATTATTGGATAGATTCAAGTGGTGTAATTTTTATTGGATATTCTTTGAAAGAATAGAGATAATTAATTCATAAATAGTCAATATTAAGTTTTATCAAAAATAATTACATACTTAATTACACATGACCTTTCGTTAGGAATATATTTTTAAATTTACAAATACCTTATGCCTTTTCACAAACATAAATTTTCAATTAAATCAAACTTCAATGTTTGACTCGACCAAAAGTATTTTCTCTTCATATATTTATTTATATTTCTCTAATCTAAAGTGTATAAGATATTAACATAATATAAAGAATAAAAGAAAGAAGAAGAGAGAAGCCAAGCATTATGCAGTATTTTTTTGACGTGACAACGTCTTATAAATCGGTAATGCTAGGAGGCATTCGCAAAAAAGTATGACTAATTGTCCCGTTACGCTCGAGCCGAGAGTAACCGAATCAAGCCGAGTTAAATATTATATATGTAATTATCATTAAATGAATAAAATACTTTAATTGTGATTTAATAAATTGTGTATTAATAATTGTTATTCTATGGTACATGTATATTGTTATTCGGTGCAGAGTGCTTATTGTTTTAGGATTCGTTGGCACGAATTTAACATCCGAGCGCCTTGCGCCCAGATGCCTGGGATTTTTTTTATAGACCGAATAAAGTGAAAATACCGTGGTTATATAAGTCGTAAAACCGAGAAACAATAGGAACGAAAAGTTCTTGAGTGAGAAACTTCATATTGACAATTGCAGTATAGAACGACTCCCCAGTTGATGTGAGTGACAACCCTATGATTATATTGATACATGATTGCGGGAAGAATTTCAAACAATCTTAGGGGTAGACTTCAGTAGACTTTGATAATAAACTCAATGAATATCATATAGAAGGAACATCGAGGTTTCTGTGACCTCATAACAGTGTTTGAAATCTTGTAGTTTCTTTGCTCATTCCGGAAAGATAAAAAGCATATTTTCTACTTTCTTATAGTAGTCCATAGTTGAAAATGTGGCAATATTGACGCACACAATACGAAACCCGAGAAATGACGATAAACAACCAGTGAAATTTTTGAATTAATGGAGAGGATTTTTAGCAATAGACGAATGATGAGCTTCCATGTTGACATTCCGAATGTTACAAGTTATATGTAATGCTTACAATGGAGCGTAAAATATGAAACAATTTTAGAACATAAAATTTCACTAAGCTGTAAAGTTGAATGGACGAAGTTAACGGAATTCGTTTTATCGATGCAACAAAGTAAGGTAAAGAGTCTTACAGAGCACATAAACGAACTGTTTCATACTGCACTTTCCTTTTAGTATTAACTGAAAAATGTCTTTTTGTTTAATTATTAAAAATATATCTTTGTTATTAATCGTTAGATATCTAAAGACACCGTTTATGTATTTTCCTTAAACAGCCATCAAATGGTGTTTAAGTACGTGATATTTGCAATATTAAGAAGGCCATAAGTTTTGATGAGGCTGTAAATCATTAATTGCTCACGTTACTCCTGCAAAGTACTTGGTAGTCAGCGATGCTTTTCAGGAGGGCCGTATTCTCTTTATCTAAAACCGTAAAGATCTAAAATAAAGCAGCTGAGTGGGATTAAGGTACGATACCACCGTGACCCTCATCACTGCCTTCCGAATGGTGTGTCCCTACCGACAGTGGAGACTGTGGTCGAAGACAATTAAACATGTGGAAACTCTAAAAGTTGAACGTAGCAAAGGTAACAAGAACGATGACATGAAGAAGTAGTATCATTGTGATAGTACCGCAAGGATGCAATGGAGGTATTGTAGTTGCAATAGAGATCCCATGACCGTTCTTTAGCACTGATGGTGACTGCAGGTTTTTATCGGTATGAGTCTGATTTATCCCAGCTATACCCCTCAATGCATCAACGTTTCCTTTACGATTTCTACACCCATAAACAAAATTAAAGGGTACTTGTGATTTTAGTTAGCAACCTATTTTTATCGTAAAAACAGACCAGTAACAATGAAGTCATATACTAATACATTAATCATTTACAAAACTCTGGGGCGCGCTAAATACTTTCCTGCGAAACTTTAGTTCTGCCACCACCCTTTGCAATTAGTGCTTACAAATAGAGTTTGGGAAAAGCTTGGACCGTTTTAAATAGTTGTAGAAGTATTTTATTTCTGGTATTTTAATTACTTCGTAAAGACTGACGGCTATATATTACTTAGTTTTCATCACTTATATGACAAAGGATACGTAGTAAACCCTCCATATATGTATATATATATATATATATATATATATATATACATATACTAATTAATTAATTATCCGTTGTTATTGTATGTTATCTACACAAATCCTCGTATTAATTGCGACATAATAACGATTAATGGTTTTATTTCAAGTCTATAGTAAAAATATTAATCAAATGCTATTATAATTTTTAAAAAGAGCAATTGGTGACTTTCTAACTTATTCCTAAGCAGATAATTTCAACTGCGACTATTCGACTTTAAAACATTTAAAATTAACAGTTCAAATAAAATTATGATCAGTTTCAGTTTGAACTTGATTTTACTACTTTCTTTCAATCCTAGAAATAAAAATAGTACTTAAAAGAGAAAGGAAAATGTTTAAAAATATATTTATTTTATAAAATCTCGATTAGTTTTATACCGTAGTATACGACGCGTTGTCAAAAGATTAATCTTATATCATCAGGCCTAAAGAGTGTTACGTCACTAGGATTTTTATTGGTCTTCATGTGAATAAATGAATCACTGATCGTATTTAAAAAAAATCTTATTACGTAAAATATATTATTGAATATATTTTACGTATTACGTAAGAATATTTAAATTATTGAGTAGAAATATTTTACAAGTCCCAATGTTAGTTAAGAACAAAGTTTTTTCATAATTTCTTCCTTTCTTCTTTTTTTATTTAACAATGGCCATCGTTTGACCTTAGTTCGCCCGACATTACGTGGCTATAGGTGGTTGATACGTTAGTCTAGAAGGTCCTATTCACTCTTGCCTTCAAAATCCGTGTATCATATCGTTTGAAAAATAGACGTTTGCAGAGAGTATACATTTAGTGTAGCTTTTTGTTTAAAGGCTAAAACCGAAGGAATCTTAGCCATCAGACTTACGTATACGCAAAGGGTCAGCGCTTTAACGTCTTATAATATGAAACAATTTCGTATAAATCAAGCATGAGAATACTCAATTGTGTAGAAATTAGTTAATATATTTTACGAATAGCTGGATATTATATGCACAAAAAGAGAAATTCTAGTTACATCCTATACGTGCAAACTATACAAATGTGTAGAATACATGTGTATGTTTTAGCTATCTTTTCAAGTATTCTTAGAAAGAGATGTCAGCATAACTATGTGAAGACAACTTCGCATATACTTTTGTAGACGTATTTTTCTCTTTCATTTTTCTCATTCTACGAAATGTAATTCTGCTGCGTTTAGTATTAGTTAGACTTGATGAGAAGCATCCATCAATGATATGTATTTCTGTATCAATGTCAATTCATTATAACTAAATAGAACTTCTTTTAATAAAGTACTATACTATGGATTTTCACGCAATACCAACTATCGCGCGTACTTGATATCTATCTTCTATTCCAAATATATCTCAGTTTTTAGATAAGAACCATATAGTCAATATAAAACTAAAAAACAAAGTAGGAATAACATAAAATTGTTTTGGTTGACTTGGAAAATATTAGGTTTTTACCTATGAAATTGCCGTTCTTCAGTATTGGCCATTTCAAACCAAAAAAAAGTTTTGATTGGCTGTGAATTCTAAATTCAAATAAGTTTTATTTTAAAAACATGACATTCTTTTTACAAAGTCAGTCTTTTATTTATTGATTAGCTTTGTATTTTCATTACGTTCTAACATTATTCGTTATAATGGATACTTTAAAAATTTGTGTAATTATTGAATATGAGTTCCGTCGTGGCATCAATGCGGCACAAAAAGCACGTAACATCAACAACTTTTACGGAGAGAACTTTACAAACGGACTCACAACCCGTTATTGGTTTGCCCGGTTCCGTTATGGAAATTTTGATTTGAAAAATGAACCTCGTGGTCGTCCGGACACTTTGGTCAGCAATGATGAATTAAAGGCGATTGTGGATGCTGATGATACTCAATCTACAGCCGAAGCTAAGGTAAAAAAGCTTGATAATTGGGTGCCCCACGAACTTAACGATCGCCAGCGCAACGTACGCGTTGAGACCTGCCTTGCGCTGCTCAACAGGCAAAGAAATGAAAGAATTTTGATCCGAATTGTTACGTGCGACGAAAAGTGGATTCTGTTCGACAATCGAAAGCGCTCAACAAGTTGGTTAGATCCTGGTTCAGCACCAAAGCAATTCCTTAAACGAAAACTTGATGGTCACTGTTTGGTGATCTAGTGCCAGTGTGATTCATCACAGTTTTTTACCAAACGGCATGAGCTTTTCAGCAAATGTGTACTGTGAAGAACTGAAGACAATGATGGAGAAGTTCGCACATCTACAACCAGCTTAAGTCAATCGGTCGTCCCCGCTACTCCTACACGACAACGCCCGACCCCATACTGCACAACAGACAGTCTCCAAGCTGCAAGAGGGTTAGGGTTGGAAGCATTCCCTCATCCACCGTAATCACCAGACCTTGCATCCACCGACTATAACTTTTTCCAAAATTTGGACAACTTTTTAGTGGGAAAAAATTCAATTCCTGAGAGGCAGTACAAGATACCTTTGAAGAGTATGTTGCCTCTCGTCCAGCTGATTTTTACAAGAAGGGCATCAATAAACTACCACTGCATTGGCAAAGATGCATCGATTACATGGGTGATTACTTTGAATAACAGAAATAAAAAAGTTTGAAAAAAAATAAACTTATTTCATACAAAACGGCAATTTCATAGATAAAAGACCTATTACATAAAGTATTTCTATTTAATTTTACTTATCCCAGCAAACAAAATTATGTCGCCAAAAAAGAATGAAGCAACCAGAAAGTGATTAAATTGTTCAGAGAGAACAAAAAATACTAAAAAGAATCTTGTTAATGTGCAAAATTTCTCGCTCTGTCAGCGTTCACTAATTGAAGTCAAAGCTTTTACAAGGAGATTAAACGGATTGAATGAAACAAAAGAAATTAATCAGTTTAAATCAGAAAACGAAAAGGAAGTATGATGTGTGAATGTGAGTGATGATGGCTGATTTTTTTTGGATTAAGAGAGATTACGCGAATGCTCCTACATATTTTATAGTTTGTGTCAGAACAATAACAGCCTGAAGAGCTGCAGGTAATGGTCTTCGGGGCTGTCCAATTATTCGGCACGGGGTTCTTACTGTTCCGGTCCTTTATCTACTGCTCAAGGACGGCGAGAGTGAGGGTGTGTGTCTATACTTACGAAGAGGCCAGGCTGAAAAGGCATTAAAAAGCATACGTCGGGCATGTCTCCTCCTAACTCCATGTTCTATACAGAACGAGACATTAGCTATGAAAATAAAAAGAAGTAAAGAAAATATTTTTCCATATCTAATTCATTAATTATGTATAATATCAACAACAGAGCATATACTAAGGCAATTGATCTCGTATATTAGATGTCGAAGTCATAACTAAAAATTTCCCATACAAGCCTATTAGGATTAATCTACCGTATTAGACGGAGGGAATCGATCAGGAAAGAAGCTCTCAACGTAGTAGTATACCGTCCACTGCATGGGCGTGCAGCGGTACTAACTTGTTCAGGGGTGGACGTGGTCTGTTATCTGTGTGATTATAAAATTGCCACATCAGGTGGACTACGAATTCAGCAATGGACTTAATCTTGTGGTTGGTTGGTCGCTATGATGATAATCCAGACGGAATGATCAGTACCCACTGTCCCTCTCAGAGGCCAACTCTGTTGCGACTGTTGTGTAAGGTTATGTCTGGTGATTAAGGCACACGTCTGGTAGTTCTTTCTTTGGTGTTGTTGGTGTTGCAGATTGTCATAGATGACGCTTACAAATTATCATTAGGTGAACTGCTCACTTCTCCCGTCTAAAAATACATAAATCACACATACCAAAATCATACATCAAAGTCATTATTATTTAACTATGTATTTACCAAGTTTAATTATTCGACGGAAAAGCTATAATTCAAAACTACTGGTAATTTTCGTTTAACCTCAATAAAATCATTGTAATTGCGATCGCTTATAATTATTATTTCAAAGACCTTCATTATCATAATATTTATACGTACAGTAAGATCATTTTCCTATTACATCAAACGTTGTTTTGCTCCAAGCTGATGGTTAATTAGCATGGTTACCATAGCAAACATTAATGCGCCTTATTAATTTTGGATATTATGATAAATGTATTGTTAAAGACGGTAATGATTTGGGTCCGATTTAGATTTTGATTTCAGATGTTTAACAATTCAGATATGTAGATTGTTTGGTGTTTTCTTGACCAAAATTTGAAATTTTTTGTTTCACTTCATTACGTTTTGTTCCAAAAACATAACCCTTATAATTCTCTGTTGAAAAATCCTTCTATTTGTTGTAGCTCTTAGATCATCATAACCTCTGTATATTTTTACAGTATAGATAAATTTTAGATCGCTTAAAATTATTATTTATATTTGTGCATTCACGTAAATCTCTAAGATAATTTTCCAATTACATCAAACCTTGTTTTGCTCCAAGCCGATGGTTAATTAGCATTGTTACCATAGTAAACATTAATACGCCTTATTAATTTTGGATAATACGATAAATGTATTGTAGTGGAAGAGAAGGTAAAGATTTGTTTCAGATTGAGATATTGAAATTCTGATACGTATTTATTTTGTTTAGTGGTTTTCTTGACCAAAACTGATATTGTTTTTTTTCACTTCATTGTTTCGTTCGAAAATCATAACCCTTAAAACTATACCTATCAAAACCTATAAAAAAAACTTCGATTTGATTATTATTTTTGTCCATTTGCTTAGATCAACTATATAATACTATAACTTATTTGTAAGTGTATTATATAAAACTGATATAAAATTTTACCTATGTACTGTTAAACGAAGTGAAGCAAATAATTGTGAGAAAACCGGCTCTAAAAACGCGTTTAATTCGCCTTGGAACCACGTGATAAACAATTCTCCAATATCTTGTCTGGCAAGCAGTCCTTTTCCTGTTACATTTTTTAGTTACAGAAAAAAGAGGAATGTGTGCTTCCAATGGAGACTGCTGCTTGAGAACAGAAGAACAAAAACGTTCTCCATGTTCTTCGACTTCAGCGTAATATATGGTGCTTCGGCAATAGTTCTAGTAAAATCCGAAAAATTAAATTAACAAAAAAATAAAGAAAATTAGTTTCTGTTTCCTCTCCTGGTGAAATTGATTGTGACGACGGATAATGTCTGTGTGTTACGGGTTAATGCAACAAAAGGGTCGAATAAAAAGCGTCCCACTCGTCTGAAATCAGAATGATGTGACAGATTTGTGGAGTTACTGGTACACAAGATGAAGAATGAATACACTCATGTAAGCTTAGCTCTTTATCTCCACTCAAGGAAGTTTCAAAATTTCACTTGTAACGGATAAGTTGAAAAGTAACAGGCATAACTAGGATAAGTAATATGGAGGGATGAAAATTATATTAAGCAGGGAGTTACGGTCAAAGATACGAAAAAAAATAATTCCTGTTAGGATCTAGCTCAAGTTTCTTTTAAATTGTTAAATTAAATGCTAGCGAACAAAAGTTGTGTTACCACACTATTATGTCGTGAGTTAACTTTTAGTTCAAACAGTTGTTTACAGAAAGAAACGCATAATTTAAAAATTAAATATTTTTTTAAATAAATAAATAAAAGAATCTTATATAATGATAAGTAAATACGAATAAAAAAAGACAATAATAAGCGATAAAGCCACATCGATAAACTAACATAAATTCATATTTGCCCGACCCAACCGATGAAAAACCAGGCTATCAGAGAAGGTGCGTTTCGTCTGGTGAGTGAAAAAAACCGCAGACTAAATGATTGGTGAAGAGCGAATCATCCATAGGGATCGCTCCATGAATCCTTTATACGTCCCAGAAGACTTTTACGCTTCTGACTAGAGCTGACTTTGCTGGAGTAGTTTTCTCATTACCTTACGTTTAGAGAACCGTTAAAGAGTTTAGTGGATAGGTGACCCATCATCGGTAGCCGTACTACGACTCATCCATCAGTTCACAGGGACAGCGCATCTGCACACACAGGGAAGTGTGCTGGGTCCCAGTCTTTTTCTGGTGTACATGAATGATCTCTGCCATATCAAACTTGAAAACGGCGCATTATTCTCATATGCTGACGATACAGCTATAGTTTTTAGTTCACGTGCATGGTCAGAGACTTACCATTGTGCTCAAATTGGTTTTGATTCGGTTTGTCGTTGGCTGCATAGTAACTTATTGACTCTTAATATTAGTAAAAGTAAAATCGTCAACTTTGCTATACGTGACTCAATAAGCCAAAAAGACGTCAACCATCAAATTGTCGTGAAACCGTTAAACGTAAATTTAAGTGATACATTAATTGTACCTCACATTGAAACGATCACTTCTACGGTTTATCTCGGAGTTGTCATTGACAGAAATCTTAATTTTAAAAAACACATAGTAAATTTATCAAACAAGGTGCGTAAACTTATCTACATTTTTAAAATACTTCGCTATTCAGCAAATGCTGACATATTAAAAATGGTTTATCTTTCTCTGTGCCAATCAATTCTTAAATATTGTATATCTACGTGGGGTGGAGTTGTTAAGACAAATTTTATACAAATTGAAAGAGCACAAAGAGTATTGCTTAAGCTTTGTTTCTCCAAACCTCGGCTTTACCCTACAGATGCGCTTTATAAAGACTGTCACTTGTTAACAGTCAGGCAGCTTTTTGTAGAGGACACAATTCTCAATCAGCATAGGTTAATACATTACTCAAATGTCTTATTGACCAGAAGTAAAGTTGTTGCTAGAACTGTAAAACTAAGAACTTGTTTTAGTCATAGTTTCTTTACATTTTTAGGTCCTTACTTATACAGCAAACTTAATAAGAAATTGTCATTGTATGCTTTAAACAAGTTCAACTTAAAACGTGTTCTTCGCGAATGGCTGCTTAAACAAACTTACATTGACGTTGAGAAATTCCTAGAAGTGATCTCTTAATAGTTTTTAATAATTTTATGTTAAAGTATTTATTATATCACAAACATTATATAAGCATATTTATCATAAGTCTTATAACTAGTTATTGCTTCCTAATGTTTAATGCATGTTTATTTTACTTTTTAATTTAATTTTCATGGAGTATTTACCAAACTCTACTAAACTCTTTGTATAACGTAAGTTCTGCGGAATGGTGACCTGATGTCATGTGATTGACAGGTTTTTAATACCGACTGCACGCATCAGTCAGCCACGACTATGTACTAATGTTTTTTTTATTAAGGAGAACATGTTTCTATTATGTAAAAAAAATTATTCTATGTATTTAGTTGTGGTGAAAATAAAATAAATAAATAAATTATGATTCCTTATTGAGTATGAATATGAGTTTCATGAGGGACAAGAGTGAAATGTGTCCAGATAATATCAACAAAATTAATTAAAAAAGGGGTTTTTAAGCCAATACTTTTTTTATTACAAATTTTACATATTTTTATTATTAACTATTTCAATCTTATTATTATAATTTTGAACAAAATATATTTTTTGACTTCCTTTATATTATATTATTTTAAGTTAAAATTTCTTCATTCTGAAACTATGTTCCAAGAAACTTTTGCAACTTATTCCTTTGATAATCGTAACAGTAAAGCGTTTAAAATTTATGGCTACAGTTGCGAGAAGTTTTAAAAAATGTTGTACTCATAATCTACCTTATATCCTATATATAGATATATATAATTATATATATCTATATATAGGATATAAGGTAGTATATATAGAGATATATAAACAAATGTCCACGAAAACGAATTTTATCAGAAATGCTGAAAAATATTTATTTTGATTATATATTTTTCAGCATATATATTAGGTCTTTACCTATAAAATTGCCGTTCTCCAGTATTGGCCATTTCAAACCAAAAAAAAGTTTTGATTGGCTGTGAATTCTAAATTCAAATTATTTTTTATTTAAAACATTCATTTCTTTTTACAAAGTCAGTCTTTTGTTTAATGATTAGCTTTGTATTTTCATTATGTTTGAAAATTTTTCGTCATAATGGATACTTTAAACATTCGTGTAATTATGGAATATGAGTTCCGTCGTGGCATCAACGCAGCACAAACAGCACGTAACATCAACAACATTTCCGGTGAGAACTTTACAAACGAACGCACAACCCATTATTGGATTGCCCGGTTCCGTTCTGGAAATTTTGATTTGAAAAATGAACCTCGTTGTCGTCCGGACATTTTGGTCAACAATGATGAATTAAAAGCGATGGTGAAGGTGATGATACTCAATCTACAGCTGGTCTAGCAGCAGCTTTTGATGTTAACATCAAAACAATATTGGTCCATTTAGGACAAATTGGCAAGGTAAAAAAGGTTGATAGATGGGTGTCCATGAACTTAACGATCACCAGCACAACGTACGCGTTGAGACCTGACTCGCACTGCTCAACAGCCGCAGAAATGAAAGAATTTTGAACCGAATTGTTACGTGCGACGAAAAGTTGATTCTGTTCGACAATCCAAAGTGCTCAGCAAGTTGGTTAGATCCTGGTTCAGCACCAAAGCAATGCCCTAAACGAAAAATGACCTCTAGAAAGTTTATTGTAACTGTTTGGTGGTCTAGTGCCGGCGTGATTCATCACAGTTTTTTACAAAACGGCATGAGCATTACTGCAGATGTCTACTGTGAAGAACTGACGACAATGATGGAGTAGCTCGCACATCTACAACCAGCTTAAGTCAATCGGTCGTCCCCGCTGCTCCTACATGACAACGTGCGATCCTATGCTACACAACAGTCAGCCTCCAAGCTCAAGAGTTGCGGTTGGAAGCTCTCATTAGACCTTGCACCGACCGACTATTACTTTTTCCAAAATTTGCACAATTTTTTAGCGGGAAAAAATCTATTCCCGAGAGACAGTACAAAATGTCTTTGAAGAGTTCAATAAACTACCACTGCGTTGGCAAAGATGCATCGATTACATGAGCGATTACTTTGAATAACAGAAATAAAAAAGTTTGAAAAAAAAATGCTTTAACTTATTTCATACAAAACGGCAATTTCATAGCTAAAGACCTATTACATATATATTTTAATAAGTTGATGATTTTCAATCGTACAGAATTAATAAATAATTGCATGAGCCTTAAACTTCTTTTAAAAGACTTATAACGAGCTTCATATAACGTTAAACATTCTATATATGTTTTACTTACATTTAATAAATTATATTAGAGCTGTCGTGGCTCGTTTACAAAATAACATTTAATTTATTACATTTGTATAAAATATGTTGCAGTGATAGAGCTACACTGCAGTTTGTTTCTAGCTGCAGAATGAATGGGTCGGCTCGACTGAGGTAGGACCACGCCCTCATAGAATACCACCTTGAAATAACAGTTTAATGCTGCTATGTTTCATCTGGTAAGTGCAGGGATCCGGAGACCTTTATTACTGGTGACGACGCATTCCATCTCAATCCTCAAGGATGACATCTGCATTATGATTCCTTGTCAAGTATGACTGTAGATTTCATGGGCCACGGTATTCACTTGCTATCAGGTGAACACACAGATCGTTTGTAACTCTCAATGTTATAAAAAATAATGCTGCGCAGTCGATGTCATCTGGCAATAACCAGAAGATATTACCGTGGACGAAGTCGACCATGGAAGAAGAATATGTCTTGTTGTTTAAAATCTCTTCTAAATTGTAGCCTTTTTTCCATCTGTACTTTCTCAATATAAAAATTATGATTTCACAATAGACTTTATCTCAACAATTCATTACTTATTTATTTATACTGTATTGCATTTACCTATTTATTTATTAATATTTATTAATATTATTATTTTATTTCCATACTGTTTCGTTTTTAATCACCAAAAGCTCCTAATACTAAGACTGAATTTCTTTCTTTTGATCAATTGTTTCCTTTTAAAGCTTTTGTCAATGCTAATAGTTTGTTATAAAACGCAAAGTAATAATTAAATACATGGAAATGTAAAACATAATTTTAAAATTTAATAATTTTACACACAATAACTTTCACTATTATGTATAATCCTTGATGGAGCACGCTGCAGGGTGTTTCTAGTTACACTATGAATGGGTCGGCTTAACTGGTGAAGAATTGAGACCTAACAAATATCAGTTTGTTCAAATTCAATTGTAAACAGTCACCGTAGGAAACAGCCTATAGCTGTTTTGTGTGTAACCAGGGATCCTAGACTCAGATGGTATGTCTCGCTAACTATAAATTAGTCCCCGGAACACCATACGTATTACAACAGCGATATGCAGCTTTGTTATTTCACGTTAGAGTTGTATGAGACGGTGATTCGCCTCCCGTCGAACCGAACCACTACCATTTTTATAATACCGTTGTTAACAGGAAAATTTATTAAATTAGCAAATTTTATTTTTCATTTATTTCTTTTATGATGTGAAATACATATACATAAATTGTTAATGCTTATTATAAATTAAGCGATTAGATGTAAAATATCGTTGATTGGAAAAAATGCCGTAGGCCGATGTTGAATAGATTGTAATAAAATAAAATTTTATTATTTTCGTGTAAAATTATGAATTGGCTTAATGTAATTTATGATATGTAAATATGGTTTCTTATTTACATTCCATGGTATTCTTGGAGGATGTTATTCTTACCTTAGGTCAAATTCACGTTAGAACTAGCATCTCTACCAATATTTGAAATGTAAAAAACAACAACAATATCACGGCAAGCCCATGGTGTGTGTCCTATGCCTTTACATGTTATGCATTGTTTAAAAAAAGGCAATTACTTATTTATTTCTTCAATTGAAGTACAACCACCATAAGATATGAATAAATTAAAAAAAATTATACTAAGTGACGTTAAAATTAAGTTGCTATAAAAGGATTCACTTTTACGCCGTCAGCCATTATCTTATTTTAGCTGTGAAATTAAAAGCTAATAATTAAAAAGCTTTTAGTAAACTTACGAGGGCGTTAATAATTTCTGTCGGGCCGAGGATACGTTACAAGCCTGTAATGAATATTCATTATATGAAAATCATTTTCTTGTAGAGTGGCTAATTAAATATCTGGCGACCACATGGTCGAGTGCTTAGAGTGTCTGGTAGCTGATTAGTAGAACATGAGTTTGATTCTCATTCAAACTAACGAAAACTTTTTGTGAATCAAAAGAATAGTTGATAAATTTGTTAGGTGAACAGATGGTCTTAGTTAGAGCCCATTCTAGACATGGAATTTTTCATCTTCGCTAATGACGCACTATTTGAACCTTAATATCTTTTGATATATTTTATTTATTTATTTTGATTATCAGAAAAATACAGCAAGTATTAAATTATAGTTAGTTTATACCATAGCCAACAAAAATTTCCCCATTTATTTAATAGAATAGGTAGCAAACGAGCAAGCAGCTCACCGGATGTAAGTGATCACGGCTGACCACATTCGCAAGACTAGAGGAGTCGCAGATACGTTGCCAGCATAAATATATATATATATATATATATATATATATATATATATATATATTTAACTAAGATATACCTAATTAGAAAGTATAGCCCGAAACACGGAAGTGCACCGATGGTAAGAAATAAAGATCAAGTGGTAGAGACACATTTGTAGTTAATATTACATTAATACAATATAATTACGTCTACTCGACCGGGGAAAACTAATAGTTGGAGAAGAATATCCTACATACATCGCCATCAAAAATATATACCAAACATTAACAACGCAGGGTTCAAACACGAGGAACAACGAACACAGAGTTCCCCTGATGGCAAGCGATGGCTGCCACTGGACACTGGCATACACAAATACGCCCTCTTTAAACATTCAAGATGCACATGCGTTCTCAACTCCGAGGACTACCTCGATACCTCCTCCTTGCGTCGGTTTCCTCAATACTGGGGGTCGTGACCGTCTCGTGGGAACAGTCTGTCGTTAATGATCCGTCGCCACTTTCCCCTGTCTGCCGCCGTGTGCAAAGCGTTGCTGACTGATGTGCCAAGAGAGGTGCGGATCTGATCAGACTAACGTGTTGGGCTTCTAGTTCTTGTCCCGTCGATTTTTCCTGTGACAACCAGCTTTTCTGAATTGTCACTATGTTTTCTGGCAATGTGACCTAAATATTCCAGGACCCTGCTTAGGCATATGGTGGACCTTGATACCAGCAATGGCCTATTCGAATTCCTTACACTCACCAAACGAAACAAAGCATGCTGGTATTCGTGTTCCTTCCCCGAGTCGAGCCGATATCTCTTTTTTGTTATAGAATAGATGGCAAACGAGTAAATAGCTATAGAATTGTTATAAAAAAGAAACATAGTGGCCAATAATTTGCGGTCTCTTTGAACGTAATGAGGACACTTACAAAGGATTGTGTATCTTTTCCTTCTATGGAGGTAGACAATAATGTTTCTTTATAAGTTAATATATGTAAAAATAAAAAAATGTATGCATTGCTATTATTAATGGATTTTCATATGAACTCAAGTAATAAAAAAAACTCATGTAACTAGGTTTGTCTATAGGTTGCTAAATACACATAATTCCATTTAAAGTTACATCATACTTATTAAAACTAGTGCAATAACTTAATGAACTATTTATACAATGTTAAATAAAAATTAATAATTGAATAAAATTAACTAAACTAACTAATTATCCTTAGGTATTTTGAGTTTTAATAATTTAAGCCTTAAAAGTTAAGTTTAACTTAGTTGTAATTGGTACAAGATAATGATAACAATTTCAGCTCCTATAATAACAGTCCACTACTCATACACAGATTACCATGAATAAATGAGACATACTATCTTGAATGTCATTAAATATTTCAATATAAGAGCCGTGGCACCAAGTGTATACGCTCTGGCTTTTAACTCACGACACCGGTAAACCGAGAACTGGGGGTCGGTTCAATTAAATTGTTTATTACAATTTTAAGTGCATTTTTCCAAGTGCTCGGGGTTGAAGGAAAACCAACATGTCTAAGAAATAAATAAAAAAACATTACATTGTGACATTTGAAGTCCGTCATTCCAGTGGATTCCCGTGATGGACTCTGTTTCAATATCCTTTCTAGATAGGAAGCACTGGTATTTATATATAGACGTTTCCTAAAATCGGATTTGGGTCGAAAACTAAACTTAATAAGAATAAACTGACATGCGAACCCAATACATTTCGGTTAATTAATATATCTCAAATTACGTCGATATTTTCTGTAATAAATAAACTTAATATATTATTAAGATTGGCATATACAGTCCCCGCACACGCACCGCACAGCCGTCCCACAAGTCCCGGAATGTTCCTGATTATGCGTTTGTACGCATAGTACACATTCCGGATCGTAGTCGAACATGAGCATCTCTTTATTGCACGTGCGTAACAACGCTTCTCACATTTTTCTTGCATATTACGGAGACATGACCGAATATACTCGTCTCTCTCTTTCGCGTATTTAGCCATCCTGCTCACACACCTTCTCGAATGTTCCGGAGACAGCCTGAAACGGCCTGAAAAGAACTTTCAAGAAATAGTGCCAAGTTATTGTTAGTGGCCGTGCTGAAAACGTTTATAAGGGGAATTAAAAAAAAGGTGTCTGCATGTCTTAACCCATCTCGGTAACAGTTTTGTTGCATGCATAATTTTATTTCCAATAAATTATTAATACTTTGAACATTTTGATTAGCGATAGAAACGTTTACACGTTCAGGGCAAAATATTAAAAATTGAAGACGGTATTTGTTTTATAATAAGATGAAGAGAAGATTTTTTAGGAAATTAATGGATAATAAACGAATGCAGAGTTTATCTTTTCATGGTAAGTGCTTCTTGGGACGCATGACACTAAAATTCATTTTCGTATAGTCATTAAAAGCCAGACGAAAATGGCTCATACCTGTGTTTTGTTTAAGGTAGCGTTTTAATTATAAAGAAGGCACGTTTTATTACAGTTGAAAGTTTGTGGTAAGTTATCCCTTTTTATTGCAACGATAATTTTGTCTTTGCCTAATCAACTCAACATTTAATGAATGAGTCTCAACCAGAGACGGACCACGCCTTCATGGAGTACTAGCATGAGGCTACTGGTTCGTTTAGTGAGTTTACGGATCAGAGGCCTTCATTACACGTAACGGGGCAATCCATCACAGTGCTAAAGAGTGACAACTTACAACGCATGCGATTTAAGACATAGTAATTCACTGCTGGCCGTATGAGAAACACAAAGACTCGGCGAGCTACGGTAAGGGATATGGTCGGTGTATCTCTGCGCGATCGAATAAAATACGATGATATCCGCAGAAAAACTAAGTTAACCGATGTCCGTTATGCTATGTAGCTCAAAGGATCTGTAAGCTGAAGTGGCAATGGCCTGAACTTACAGCTCGTAGAACTGATAACCGATGCGAAAGAAAGGTTCTCGTATGGCAACCTCGTAGTGGCTAGGATAGGAGCGTAGGACAACCTCCCCACTAGATGAAGTGACGACCTACAAGTCTACGAGAATTCGATTGATTCAAGTGGCTCGAGATCGTACTCTATGGCAGCCTGTGATGGAGGCCTGTATTCAGTAATGGAGTAGGATAAACTAATGATGTTTTTAAAACTAAAATCGGACAATCAAATAATTTAACTGAAGTTGTTTTATTTAAACTTATAAAGTATTAACTAAACAAGCAAAGTTTCCATAGTCAGACTGCCGTGAAAGAAAATATTAGGAATACTAAATAATAGTATGATTTGTCCTTCCAATAGCAGTTAACATATTGTTTGTCGAGTAAATTTTTCTTTCACTCGATGTAGATTTCTTAATATTTCTTTTTTTCTGTTAACGAGTAACTAGTATATACATCGTAAGGAAATCTGCTAGTCTAATATAAAAATAAAGGAAATAATTCCAGATATGTGTAGTCCGCCAATCGATCGTAGAGATGCGGACGGACTATGCACCATTAGCTTCTCGGAGAAGGGTTCTATATATATTTTATGTTATTGGAATATATGGGTGTTATTTCTTTTTACTTTTTAACGAGTGGTATTGCTACGTTTAAGTAATATTATAGTAGTGGTATTTTAATACGATCGTGGGTAATGGCAACAAAATAATATAATCATAAATTTTATTTCATTTTCTTACCCGTGTATACATTTAAAAAAAAAACAAAAATCATCTCTTACCTGTTCTTTCGTAAGAAATTATGCGATACGGTGGTAGATTTCTCAAGAGGTGAAACAGCCTGAATTGAGTAAACCCTTTTTTGAGTTTTACTTTTTCTATATACATTTTTTTTTCTCAATATTGAACAATAAACAGCCTTCGTATCTTAAAGAACATTGCCTGACAAACTGATTATCAAAAGCTATATAGAAATAACAAACTATCCATAACATCTAGAGGATTTTGTGCTGCAAGCCTGAAAGGGTCTCGTCAAAGGTACATGTCTAAAGAATATTATATATGACACTCCAATGTTGCAAATAAGACGACAATGAAATATAAGCAAACTGGTCCGTGATCGTTACTAAATATTCTTACAGTAATTTTATTGTTATATTTTTAATATTGTATTGCATTCGTTAATTTTACCACGGCCTTTGCGGTGAAGGAAAAAATCACGAGGGAACCGGCATATCTAAGAAATAATAAAAAAAAAATTCAAAGACTTTTGAAGTCCGACCATCCACAGGGGAGCTGCGTGGTGGATTATGGACTAGCACCCTCTCTGACCTATACCCAGCAGTGGCATTATATAGGATGTTACTTTACTTTTTACTTCTATTACATTTATTAAATATAATTTTAAAACGTTTTATTTTTAATTGAGAAGACTATACAACGTCCCGTAGGGACGTATCCGCGATAATGTAAATTAGTTCTAGAGTTGCTCGTAATAAAAACGACGACGACGGGTTGCCGGTAGGTCATATTGAAAATTTCTCCGCAGGCAAAGGGATAAATAAATCTAGTATTGCCATTGCAAACGTATTCGTACCAAGGTACGTAAACAACGCTATTGCTCGTTATGAGTTAAGAAAGTTATAGGTGACGACAATTTCACAGAAGTTGGACAAAGAAAAGTTGAAAAACAAAAAGAAATACATTTATTTCTAGTTTATTTCTCGTAACAGTTGCTCCTTCTTTTTCGTTTTCTTTGTAGTTTTCCTTTCGTAGATTATATAACCTATTGGAAACGATTACGATAATAATTCACAATACAATTTTACAAAAACATTATTCATATGACTTGAAATCGGAACTTAAACGACAAACGATTAAAAACACAATGTCGTATTTCTTCATTATATGGGACTACAAACGACCACATAGTGCACCCGAATGTTGTTGATTACTGCGGGCCTGACTTTTACATTTATCCTCAACTAAAATTTGAGATGTGCAAGCGTTGTCATCCTTGAGTTCGAATGCCTCCTCTGTAATAGGATCCCTGGATCATTATACGGAACTATGTTGTGTTTCACACAGCGCTATTTCAGATTAGTAATCCGCGAGTGCGTTCTCCTGTCCTGATTGAACCGACCATGTTAATTTTTTCGTAAAAAAAATAAGTATAGACCGCAGTAGTCACAATCAGTTCATTCGTCTTCCAGAAGTTAATGTAGTATAGATACGACGTCGTCCTTCAGGAGAAAAACAATACGGCTCGTGCTGAAAGCATCATCTCTACGTCCTGCTATATTTACAGTCGATTACCTTATATCGCATGTCCTTTGATTTTTTTTACTTTTTTTAAATTATACTGGATGTAATAAACAAGGTCACAGTACACCTGATGGCAAGTGATTCCTGCGGCCCATGACACCTACATTCATCCTTGACAAGGAATCATAATGCAGACACGTTGTCACCCTTGAGGACTGAGATGGAACACCTCGTCACCAGTAATAAAGGCCTCCGTATCCCAACACTCACCAGACAAAATACACCAGCATTATGATGATATATTACGCTGGTATTATGTGAGGGCGTGGTCCTACCATTGTCCTTTCAAGCAATCCATTTGTTAAGTTTGGCAAGTTATTGTTGGGTTAATTTTTGATTTTACCTTATTAATTAGTGATTTTACCTTGTTTTGTTTAACTTAATTTTACGGATTGTTAATAATTTTCTACATTGGATAATATTTTCACTATGAAAATGTGAGGAATTGTTTTTGTTATTTAACATGTACTGCTTTGAATATCGATATTAGAAATGGAGCTTTACTAGTCTAGTTAGGGGAACACAATGTAGTAAGGGTAAAAGTATAAAAGTTTAACAATGATACTAAGATTGCAGTTTATTTATAGCTGCAGGTTGAATGGGTCAGCTCCATCGGGCTAGGACCACGTCTTTACAGAATACCATCGTAAAATAGCAGTATAATGCTGCTGTGTTTCGTCTGGTGAGTGTAGGGATCCGGAGATCTTTATCACTAATGACGAGGCATTCCATCTCATTCCTCAAGCGTGGCAACACATCTGCATTATGATTCCTTATCAGGGATAAATTTAGATGTCATGGGCCGCAGGAATCACTCACTATCAGGTGAACTGTGTGCTCGTTTGTTCCTTTCAATTTAATTAAATAAAAAAGAACTGGCAACTAACTAGACAGACGGATCTCTTTAGGAGAACTGGTAGTTCAAGTTAGATCCCGGGATATAAGTTCCCGCGGGATAAAAGAGCCTGAAAGTGTAAAAGCGATAAAAGCCAAAATGGAAGCCAAGTGGTTGAAATTGTTAATGGTATTTATGGTCTGGATACTGTTACAGCTAAATACATGTAATTTTGGTTTCTTCGATTCCGTTCAGGTATTGTTGAGGCCTGTTCTTCGAAAATGTCGATAAAATCAAAGAAATGATTGAAGTTAACTGACATGTTAGTTATTTATAGAAAAGGTGGCAAACGAGCATGCAGCCCGCCCATGAACATCAAAGCAACACCAAAGGAGTCGCAAGTGCGTTGCCGATCTTTAGGAACCTGTGGGCTCTTTTCTTGGAGGTCCCTAAGTCATATCGGTTCGGAAACACCGCTGGTGACAGCTGATTCCACATAGTAGTTGTGCATGGCAGGAAATTTCACGTGAAGCACACAGTGGTGGATTGTCAGCTTAAGAACGACCATAAAAAAGTTTTAATCCATTTGCACAAAGCTGAATTCGGTTCGGGAGCCACACTAATTAGGGCAAAAATATAATGTACCGAACTTCTATCTGTGAACCCTTAGCCAAACGGAATGAAATGGATCTA
This sequence comes from Teinopalpus imperialis, assembly GCA_029286865.1. NCBI lineage: Eukaryota > Metazoa > Arthropoda > Insecta > Lepidoptera > Papilionidae > Teinopalpus > Teinopalpus imperialis. Next base: position 15,038,816 of record JAGSMU010000019.1, read on the forward strand.
TTTTTTAAACACATGGTGTCTAGGTATAAGAAATAAGTCTTGGGTAATAATTTCCCATGGTGTCGCAAGAGTTGACTCCGTGACACACCAGGATTATGTAGTGAAGAACAACTAATGATGGGATTATCACGAATATAACATTGGTTGTTCTCTTAAATATTTACAGGTGAATAATAATAGTGACGATTAATAGTTCATACATATTTTATATAGTATAATATATACATTATTTTAAACCCATTCCCACATGTTTTAAATTATTTTAAGTTAAAATATAACAAAAGAGTAACACATTTTGATTTTTTTAATAGTATAGTCGGCAAACGAGCACGCAACCCACCTGGTGGTAAGTGATCACCATCACCCATGAACGTCCGCAACACCAGAGAAGTCGCAAATGCGTTCCCGGCCTTTAAGGAAGTTATAGGCCCTTTTCTTGCAGGTCCCTAAGTCGTATCGATCGGTCGGTTATGTTTTCTACATGGTAGTTATTCCAATGAACTAGGTGTATGGTACCACGATTTACGAACTACCACGTAAAATTATAGGTTAGCGTTACCATGTTTCATCTGGTATAAGAAAGAAAGCAGAGACCTTTTATTACTGGTTTAAAGTCATTTTAGTTTGGTTACCTGGGGTAACAACGCTTTTGTATTATTATTCCATATCGTGGAATGAAAGCCAGCTAGGCTAGCTGAGGTGGAGACAGATGCCTTGCCCATTGAAACAAGTCAAGGGCTTTTATGTTGCCCGTAATTAGAATAATTCGTTGCGAGTAATTCGGTCGGTAATATTACATGTAATAATGCTGAGTATTTATTTCAGCGTAATGCTGCTTATAAATCATAACGCTGTGTTGGCCTTCTTAGTGCTACAATCCAACAATTTAGTTTTATACAAAATATCTTTATAATAACATTGGCATGTGTGGCTACGAATAAAACGTATTTCTCTCAATAAAACTTGTTTCTTTCTTTCTTTCAATAAATATTTCAGTCAAAGTAGTCTCTACTCATACGTGAACTACCTAAGGATTACAATCAATTACTGTAGAATGTCATTTTATTTAATAATAGCTGAGGCTGTTGTTTCAATGTTTATACTCGTACGTGGTAAATTACTTATTTTACCTTCAACGATGGAAAGAGATGTTTTTAAATTATGATGAAATATCTTTTTTATTGTATTGAGGGTGACAAAAGAGCACACAGTTCACCTGATGGTAAGTTAATACTACAGCCCATGTACACAATTATCCTTGATAAAGCATCTTGTATTTGTATTTACTTTGAGAGTAACAAACGAGCACACAGTTCACCTGATGGTAAGTGATTCCTGCGGCCCATGTCATTTACATTCATCCTTGGCAAGGAGTCATAATGGAGATGGCTTGTCACCCTCGAGAACTGAAAGGAATGCCTCGTGACCAGTAATAAAGGTTTTTGAATCTCTACACTTACCAGATGAAATACAGCAACATTATGCTGGTATTTTATGCTGGTATTCTGTGAGGGCGTGGAGTAGAGGACCCCAGTAGAGCTGATCATTCTGAATCTTGAAAACCAACTGCGGCGTAGTTCTACCACTGTTACATCAAAATAAAAATGCGTTTTCACATTTAGGACTAAGAATTAATGCCTTGTCACTAAGAGTAAGTCGTAGCTCGCCATAAGGTTCTCAAAATGTCAACCTTTACCCGACGAAACATTCTCATTACTTGCTATGGCTGCTTCTGAAGCCACTTTGCTTTACCTTGAATTCACATCCAGTTTAGTAGCAATGAGATAACTTTACTGCAGCAATATGTATTGGACTAGCTACATTGGCTCTGGAATGCTCTCCTGCACACCGTAAATTAATATAAGCCATGTTTCTGCTGCAAAAATTATTTGACGGGATAATCCACAAGTCAATGCTACCTCTGATAAAATTTAATAAATTTATTGCATTTTTTATTTTAAACTTCATTTTAAAATTGTAGTGGCAATATACTGGCAACATTAGAAGAGCCTTAATATAATTTAAAATGTTATTATTGTTGTTGTAACAGAGATGAACCGAAAAAAAGGTAATTTCGTATTCATCCTTTGTCCTTTAATATCCTTCGTGTTTTTTAATCAGAATTATTTCCCAATTCTGTTCTTATAAAGCTAATGTTAATTCCTTTTTATAAATTCTACCTCGGATTCAGATCAGGCGATGCAAGTAATTTTATCCGTTAAAATTGCACTCCATTTTGTATTTTTTGCTCTTCTTAAATTGCTCTAATTTTTCTACAACTGAGCTTGAAAGGGTTCTTCAGAAACTAGAGCGAAATCTGAAATATCCGTGCAGCGTTAACAATAAAAATTAAGAATCATTTTTTTATTTTTCTGAGTGTTTTGCCCTTAAGCCATTGCATTTAACGTTGACTATAATGGAGTTACGGTATTTCAAAGATTCCATGCCTGGACATAAACCTTCCTGTCTATAGAGGGTAATAGAACATTGTTCGCAATGCAATTCATTTTTATTTATTTCTTAGACCTGCAGAACTCTTCATGATATTTTCTTTTCATTAGCGAGTAATTTTCCTTCATTATTTTTCAAATTCATTTTACATTTAACAACCATAGCTCTATTGTTCAATATAAGAATAGTTATAATGCCAATAAACTTTTGAATTTTGATTTTTATATGATTTTGATTATGTTACAGTGGTAAAGCGGTAAGGAGCACACAGTTCACCTGATGGTAAATTATTCCTTCGGCCCCTGATATACATATACATTCATTTTTGACAAGGAATCAAAATGCGGATCCATTGTCACCCTTGAGGATTGAGATGGAGCGCCTCGTTACCAGTAATAAAAGTCTCCGGATTCCTGCACTCCCCAAACGAAACATAGCAGCATTATGCTGCTATTTTACGCTGGTATTCTGTGAGGGCGTGGTCCTACCCCGTTTGAGCTGACCCATTCATTCTGCAGCTAGAAAAAAACAGCAGTGTAGCTCTACCACTGTAAATCGTCGTAACCATAATGGTCCCCTTTACTCAACAGAAGAAACGCGGCAGCGTCATGCCGCTTTGTCTTGAACCATCTCTCAGCTCAAGCATTTTAAACTTAGTTGAAGTGGTTTCCGGGTTAGTTTATATCACAACTAGCATTCTTACAATCACGGAGTTATATAAAACGGTGTTTTATATGAAATTTTTATGTACCAAGAGTTTCTTGAGAACTTGATCACAAAGCCATTTTGATCTTACCGTACGTGCTCAGACTACTGACGATGTACTCAAATATCTTTTCAATGAAAATATTTTTCTTATAAGCCGAATAAACGTCGGATGCGCAGAAAGATAAATATAATAGAATTATAATGTCAATAGTGTTACCCCGAATTATTACGAGGTCAGTGACCTCATTTAGCTGAACGTGACAAATTAAAGAATCAAAAGAATGAGGAATTTAAATAATTTTTAGTTACTGTTATGGTGAAATAATTAATGATTGATGAGAAAACCAATATAATATTTCCTGTTTACAATTAGCTACGTTCACACATAGACATCCTGTTTTTGTCGATATTTTTTTTATTTTAAACTTCATTTTAAAATTGTAGTGGCAATATACTGGCAACATTAGAAGAGCCTTAATATAATTTAAAATGTTATTATTGTTGTTGTAACAGAGATGAACCGAAAAAAAGGTAATTTCGTATTCATCCTTTGTCCTTTAATATCCTTCGTGTTTTTTAATCAGAATTATTTCCCAATTCTGTTCTTATAAAGCTAATGTTAATTCCTTTTTATAAATTCTACCTCGGATTCAGATCAGGCGATGCAAGTAATTTTATCCGTTAAAATTGCACTCCATTTTGTATTTTTTGCTCTTCTTAAATTGCTCTAATTTTTCTACAACTGAGCTTGAAAGGGTTCTTCAGAAACTAGAGCGAAATCTGAAATATCCGTGCAGCGTTAACAATAAAAATTAAGAATCATTTTTTTATTTTCTGAGTGTTTTGCCCTTAAGCCATTGCATTTAACGTTGACTATAATGGAGTTACGGTATTTCAAAGATTCCATGCCTGGACATAAACCTTCCAGTCTATAGAGGGTAATAGAACATTGTTCGCAATGCAATTCATTTTTATTTATTTCTTAGACCTGCAGAACTCTTCATGATATTTTCTTTTCATTAGCGAGTAATTTTCCTTCATTATTTTTCAAATTCATTTTACATTTAACAACCATAGCTCTATTGTTCAATATAAGAATAGTTATAATGCCAATAAACTTTTGAATTTTGATTTTTATATGATTTTGATTATGTTACAGTGGTAAAGCGGTAAGGATTTAAAGTAACAAGCGAGCACACAGTTCACCTGATGGTAAATGATTCCTGCGGCCCCTGATATACATATACATTCATTTTTGACAAGGAATCAAAATGCGGATCCATTGTCACCCTTGAGGATTGAGATGGAGCGCCTCGTTACCAGTAATAAAAGTCTCCGGATTCCTGCACTCCCCAAACGAAACATAGCAGCATTATGCTGCTATTTTACGCTGGTATTCTGTGAGGGCGTGGTCCTACCCCGTTTGAGCTGACCCATTCATTCTGCAGCTAGAAAAAAACAGCAGTGTAGCTCTACCACTGTAAATCGTCGTAACCATAATGGTCCCCTTTACTCAACAGAAGAAACGCGGCAGCGTCATGCCGCTTTGTCTTGAACCATCTCTCAGCTCAAGCATTTTAAACTTAGTTGAAGTGGTTTCCGGGTTAGTTTATATCACAACTAGCATTCTTACAATCACGGAGTTATATAAAACGGTGTTTTATATGAAATTTTTATGTACCAAGAGTTTCTTGAGAACTTGATCACAAAGCCATTTTGATCTTACCGTACGTGCTCAGACTACTGACGATGTACTCAAATATCTTTTCAATGAAAATATTTTTCTTATAAGCCGAATAAACGTCGGATGCGCAGAAAGATAAATATAATAGAATTATAATGTCAATAGTGTTACCCCGAATTATTACGAGGTCAGTGACCTCATTTAGCTGAACGTGACAAATTAAAGAATCAAAAGAATGAAGAATTTAAATAATTTTTAGTTACTGTTATGGTGAAATAATTAATGATTGATGAGAAAACCAATATAATATTTCCTGTTTACAATTAGCTACGTTCACACATAGACATCCTGTTTTTGTCGATATTTTTTTTTATTTTAAAGCTTCACACAAATTATTTATTGTACACCTCAGACGCCGAGATTGTTAGACCCAACTTCAGATGTCGAGGCTTTCATGACAGTAATCTGCGATGAAAATGCATTGCATGCACAAATCAGTACCTTGAATCTATGTTTAGGTCGGACGTTGATGTCATGGGACGCAGTCTATATCATCTATGGGGGCCAGTAAAAAGTAAAATGAAAATAACACATAATGTAAATTTTAGATAAAAAAAACAGTGATCACTAGAAGTTATAATAAACAACATACAGTAATGAAATCAAATAGATTGCACTAAATTCTCAATTAAATAAAAACAATATCTATTTATCCCTCGGAAAACATCCCGCCGTAATTATTATTTACATAGTTAAAAAACCAAAACTAGGGGTACTCTGGGTTAACTATGACACTAGAACGTCAAACACCTAAGTCCTCTACGAGAAGATGACGGTACTGCTACGCCACTCTTCAGACCCCTACAGAGGAAGAACAAAAGGACGAAAAGCGATTCTAGGTAGCCTGATATGATGGTTTGACCCTAGGTGCAGACAACTCTCTAATAAGGGAAGTTCTCACCGTGACCATACCTGCTATGAACGCGATAAAAATAGTTTTATTCAATAACTACTGGCGCATAGTAACAACATTCCTTCCCGCACACGTTCTAGAAGATAGATTAAGCCGTCCTTGATCCGCATGATCCCTCGATATCAAGTAATTTAACTTTATAAAAATTCTACCTCGGATTCAGATCAGGCGATGCAAGTAATTTTATCCGTTAAAATTGCACTCCATTTTGTATTTTTGCTCTTCTTAAATTGCTCTAATTTTTCTACAACTGAGCTTGAAAGGGTTCTTCAGAAACTAGAGCGAAATCTGAAATATCCGTGCAGCGTTAACAATAAAAATTAAGAATCAAAAGAATGAGGAATTTAAATAATTTTTAGTTACTGTTATGGTGAAATAATTAATGATTGATGAGAAAACCAATATAATATTTCCTGTTTACAATTAGCTACGTTCACACATAGACATCCTGTTTTTGTCGATATTTTTTTTTATTTTAAAGCTTCACACAAATTATTTATTGTACACCTCAGACGCCGAGATTGTTAGACCCAACTTCAGATGTCGAGGCTTTCATGACAGTAATCTGCGATGAAAATGCATTGCATGCACAAATCAGTACCTTGAATCTATGTTTAGGTCGGACGTTGATGTCATGGGACGCAGTCTATATCATCTATGGGGGCCAGTAAAAAGTAAAATGAAAATAACACATAATGTAAATTTTTAGATAAAAAAAAAAACAGTGATCACTAGAAGTTATAATAAACAACATACAGTAATGAAATCAAATAGATTGCACTAAATTCTCAATTAAATAAAAACAATATCTATTTATCCCTCGGAAAACATCCCGCCGTAATTATTATTTACATAGTTAAAAAACCAAAACTAGGGGTACTCTGGGTTAACTATGACACTAGAACGTCAAACACCTAAGTCCTCTACGAGAAGATGACGGTACTGCTACGCCACTCTTCAGACCCCTACAGAGGAAGAACAAAAGGACGAAAAGCGATTCTAGGTAGCCTGATATGATGGTTTGACCCTAGGTGCAGACAACTCTCTAATAAGGGAAGTTCTCACCGTGACCATACCTGCTATGAACGCGATAAAAATAGTTTTATTCAATAACTACTGGCGCATAGTAACAACATTCCTTCCCGCACACGTTCTAGAAGATAGATTAAGCCGTCCTTGATCCGCATGATCCCTCGATATCAAGTAATTTAACTTTATAAAAATAATGTGAATATAGACAGAATGGGGCCACGTTATCAGACATGACTAAAATAGAAAACAATATCTTTCTCATTCAATATTGTTTAACTTACCTTTACCACAAAAATCTAACAAAATTTATCTCACAAAAGTCTGAGATTGATACTTAAGATACTTTACAAAACTTCGAAAAACTTCATTGAGAAGACGGAGTCTCAGTTAAGAAAGTTGATCGTGAATTCTGTATATTCAATTTTTACGTGAGGAGCATACTATACATATTCCATCATTCCTATAACCCATTTTCCGGAGAATTATTGTCAAGATAAATGTTAGTATAATTTTGAAAACGTTCTTGTATTTAATAACAAATATATAGTCCTGTTAAACATACGCACTTAGTTATTGGTAATCCACAGAACTAATTACTGGTAGTACCTCCCTACCAGTAATTCATCTCAATCCTCTAGGTGACAATGTATCAGTGACGCAACGTAACGGTGCATCTTGAATATATGTAGATGATAGATGTACGTATGTATTGGTGACAGCCATCACTTACCATCTGTAAACTATTGTTTGTTGTCTTAAGAATCACAAAAAGATCAGTGTATGTAACTCAGACTGTTTCATCAACTTCATCTCAGACATTTTAGTAATGTTACCACTACCTCCCTTGATTATCTGAGATTTAAATGATAAGTAAACATAAACGTCAACTACTTTTGTTCTTTTAATTTTAATACTTAGAATTGCTTTATAAAAATAATGTGAATATAGACAGAATGGGGCCACGTTATCAGACATGACTAAAATAGAAAACAATATCTTTCTCATTCAATATTGTTTAACTTACCTTTACCACAAAAATCTAACAAAATTTATCTCACAAAAGTCTGAGATTGATACTTAAGATACTTTACAAAACTTCGAAAAACTTCATTGAGAAGACGGAGTCTCAGTTAAGAAAGTTGATCGTGAATTCTGTATATTCAATTTTTACGTGAGGAGCATACTATACATATTCCATCATTCCTATAACCCATTTTCCGGAGAATTATTGTCAAGATAAATGTTAGTATAATTTTGAAAACGTTCTTGTATTTAATAACAAATATATAGTCTTGTTAAACATACGCACTTAGTTATTGGTAATCCACAGAACTAATTACTGGTAGTACCTCCCTACCAGTAATTCATCTCAATCCTCTAGGTGACAATGTATCAGTGACGCAACGTAACGGTGCATCTTGAATATATGTAGATGATAGATGTACGTATATATTGGTGACAGCCATCACTTACCATCTGTAAACTATTGTTTGTTGTCTTAAGAATCACAAAAAGATCAGTGTATGTAACTCAGACTGTTTCATCAACTTCATCTCAGACATTTTAGTAATGTTACCACTACCTCCCTTGATTATCTGAGATTTAAATGATAAGTAAACATAAACGTCAACTACTTTTGTTCTTTTAATTTTAATACTTAGAATTGCTTTATTAATCTAGACTTAAAGAAAAAGAGGAAGTAACTTATATACACAAATATACATAATATTTAATATTACAAATGCCCAATATTTTTAGTTTTAGTCTTAAGCCATCTATCATCATTTTTACAATACAGGAAATAATCCGGATTTGAGTCCGGTTTCCGAGAAATAGTAGTAGCCAATTCATTTCCGTTACGTGACAAGAAATGTTTACACATTTTCAAGAGAAGTAATCTATGGCTCAAGATAGAGTCCATTGGAACTACAACCTACGTCCCGTGCAATATTAGCGTTTCTCATATAGATCAAACCCGATTGTTTCGTTGTGAATTAATGTGTGAAAATATATGATTTCACAACTGCAATTAGACACAATTCGCATTGATTTTATAAGTTCCTAGTGTAGTAATCCTTGACGGATATGGTACAGAAATGATTTGACTTTAAATTTATTCTAACGCAAATATCAGAAGCCGGAAATCTTATTACTTGTAACGAGGAATTTCGTCAAGTCCTCGGGGGTGACAACGAATCTAATCAAGTTCGATGATTTATTTATTTATTATCCACGATTAAAGTGGATGTCGCGGTTCGCATGAATATAAAATAAAACCTACTAATATAAAATAAAATCTACCATCGTACACTTGGCAGAAATTTTATCGTTAAACGGTGAAACTAGCTAGGGATCACACGACTATTTAATTAACTTACTAGGATAAACCATAATTAAAGAAAGAGTTCATGTAACTCAGTGCACGCGACGAAAGTGTAACTTCATATTGAAGCTACAACCTCGCTTTTTCATTATATTGTACAACGATTGCAGCAACATATGTAGTTCTTTCTCATCAGCCCAGTAAATACCTTTTTCCAGCCCATTCAGCATCAGAAACGTTTCACAATACGATCTTGAACAAAAACAAAAGAGATTCAGTTCTAATGTTATAAGAAAGATTAACTGTTATCAACAATTTTGTTACTGATTTATAATAATGCACACCATTCATTTTCTTACTTATTCGTGTATGCATCCAAAATGTACTTTCTATTTTATCTCTTTTGATATTGTGGTTATTTAGAAGCGTATAATGTAAACAGAGGTATAGTAAATATATATTAAATATCGATTTTCGTGTAGCTGAAATAAAATTTATTCTATACTAAAATGCGATGTAGGAGTAATATGTAGATGAGATTTTAAATCGAATTTTTTACATGTAAGTTATAAACTAAACTGAAAAATATATTTATACTATACTAGAAAATAATATTTGCAGACAAAATAACCAAAATTATTATAAAACCTTACTCCTCCTGGTATCATGCTCAGAATACAAGCTGCATATCCTAGTCTTAAGGCTTTTAAATTTGTTTAAGCTTTGAACAAAAAAACAGTTATAAACAACAGAAATAAACAGTCGTTTATATACCGTCGTAAAGACATACCGTCTTTGTATGTTTGAAAACAAAATAATCTTACAAAAAAAATTTACCAAGAAGTAAACCTGAATATACTACAATAAGTAATCTTATTAAATAAATCAAATAACAAAAATCTCTTAAAATATCCAAAGGATTTCTTTTCCAAACCGATCTTTACCTAATGATAGTAATTTTGACATTCATAAACGCTAGAAACTTAACATCAAGCTGCGAAGTTCCAAGGCTTGATAAAGACCAAACTTCGTCCAACTTGTACCCAAAAACCCTGTTAACTTTCGGTATCGGAATGGCGGTATCGTTTCCAATGCCTAGATACGCACGGAACTGTAGATACCTAATGGAACTGTAGATGCTTAATGGATCTAAGACCCCAACGTCTGTACCACACACCTATTTATTGGAGACAACAGAGTCCCCTGACTATGTCTAAGTCCAAGAGCGAAGCCATAATTTCCTCTGGATGCTCAGATAAGCAAGATAGTAAAATGGCTCTCAAAAACCTTACAAATTTAAAAGTTTTGGGAAAAGAAAAAACAGCTATTCCAGCATTCCGAGGGAACCGCTTTCAGAAAACGTATAAAAGACTTTAGCACTATAGACTAAATACGCACACTTCGACAAATAACACAGCTAGTTGGGGATTATAAGGTAACTCTATAAGCATAGCTCTATGCTCAATGACTCCTAACAGCCTTCTTTTTATCTGCATGGGAAAATGCCTACGCATATACTGCGGATGGTGCAGAAGACGATCCCTCCCACGTCCATCCGCTCCCCGTAGCCCACCGATACGCATCCGGGGCGATCTCCTCACGAGCTCACCCGAAACGGCATCCTAGGGCCGGCCTTAGAGCACCTTACAGTCGTTTTGGTTCCTCTTAGTTTCACCGTTGCCAACTCCAAACCGTAGTTACTAAGCCCCCCGCCACGACAAGGTGCGAACCGTTCGGGGATAGGAGATATCCTAACTAGCTAAGTCTAAAGTCCATATAATGTCTATAACAGCTATTGTTAGGACCACCTAGCTCGAAGTTTTGTTCTATCTTGTCTTCGAGCTAAATACGATAAAGGCAAGTCCAAATTGGGCCTGGGTGTTATGCCACAAATTCCACTCAATTATACAGTTCTACGAAAATTTAGAGATATATCCTCGTCCAATATCCTCAATACTTAAAGACAACAGCTTTTAATCAATGTGTACGGTAAGCTTGTACTTACGGTCTAAGCTTTCTTCTACACTGCTGACCGTATGAGCAGATTAGAGCTATGTGGAGATGTTTTTCTTAATACAAAATCAACACTTAACATAACCTGTGGAACCGATTACTGATGAGGAAGAAATATTTTCAAGTGAAAACTTGTATTTTTTATCGCAGTATTGGACGACCACCCACTATGTGGAGTCATGCCTATGCAAGATTGCGTTAAGTTGATGGATGCTGATGGCTAAGCATCGTACCTACTACGTTCAGTAGTGAACTCGTTTTGAGCTGAGATGATGATGATGATGATAATGATAAAACAAATGTTTTAACAGCGGTAGAGCTAAACTGCAGTTTGTTTCTAATTGCTGCAGAATAAATATGGTCAACTCGACCGGGTTAACCACGCCCTCACAGAATACCAGCGTAAAATAACAGTATAATATCGCCGTATGTTTCGTCTGGCGAGTGCAGGGATCCGGAGACCTTTATAACTGGTGACGAGGCATTCTATCTCAGTCCTCAGTGGTGACAACATAACTGCATTATGATTCCTTGTCACATATGAATTCAGAAGTACAGGAATCACTTACCATCAGGTGATCTGTGTGCTTGATTGTTACTCACAATGTAATAAAAAAAAAGAAGAAACGCAAGAAACAAGTCATAGAATATAATAAGGAAACAAATAAACAAATGTACACTTGAAATCACATATATGTATACATATACACATATGTATGTAGACATCAGGCTCTCCGACATTTTAGACACAATAACGTTTGCAACGTTCTACTAGTAGTGCCTTGTTTATACCGTGATTGAGCTTTGTAGACTGTCTCAAGAACCACTTTGATCGGTCGGCTTAACATATGCAAAGCATTTGCTTCTCCATATACACATATGGTTATGTTAAAACATTGATTTTATTTTTAAAATTTTAACTTCTGTATAAAATACCTAGTCCAAATTATGTTAAAATAAATTTTAAACAGAAACCTTTTAGTTTTTAGAGCGGTATCATACTGATCGTAATGAATATATAATGCGTAAAATACTGTACAAGAATCCAATTGAACAATAAATTAAAATTAAAGTCATACTGATAGAAAATGCCATTGTAAATCTGTTGTTAAAGGAACATAAAGAATATTTATTTATTTAAAAAAAAAATCTAAATAAATATCAGTCAATACTATTTTAAATCTACAATATACATAGTTGATTAAGTTCGATTTAATGAGCGACGTAAGTGATTAACTATACATCTAGTCTAGAAATATTCATATTATATATAACCATAAATACCACTGCTGAGTATATAACTGCCCTTTGGCTGCACATGCTCACATTAATAATAAAATCATATATATATATATATATATATAAACAAAACAATTTCAAACGTCTACATCTACATTTATCCAATTGAATGTCGATTTCAGGTGTAAAAAGATATCGCTGTGACCAAAATCGGAAATGGCGGTTAATGCAGACAAGAGATAATATTTCAAACGTTTTCTTTATCACATTATATATGAATATTGTGATTGATGATTGATCTTTATTAATATAGAAGAGTAAATTATTTTACTAATTTCTTACAATGCGACTCAAGTTAAAATTTTCGTTTTAAAATATAATGATAATATTATTTTATAATGTCTCATGGTTTAAAGTACGGTCTGCAAAACTAAAATTTTGAATCCACCATTCGACTATTGTCGTGACCATATCCTAACACAAGCAATTTAAGCTTAATTGTAGTGGTAAGTTACTAATATTAATACTAAATATTAAAATTTATACTAAAGTAATATAAATAATTATCATAAAACATTTAAACATGCTCACTATAATAATATAATTTCCATCATGTTACATTGTTATATTTCGATGCTTGATAGCCTTGTATGCTTGAAAGAAATAATATATTTATATATATATATAAATATTATTTCAAAGATTATATTTAGAATATCTTTACAATACTCTTCGGAAAAAAGGATAATTGGACATGTGAAGTAGCTCATATAAAATTTGTATATACAGAAACGGCGACTAACTTTCTTAACTTTGCCTTGGTCTCCTCCATAAATTTTTCGAATATTGTTAACTTTTACAAAGTTTTCAAAGTATCCATTTCCGACTTTTGTGAACGTTGAAAAAGTTTTTTTATCGTAGAGGTATTGCGGTTGTAAATTCCAAACAATGTTAGAGAAAAAGATATTGGTTATTTTCGAAATTCTAATAATAAGACCCAATTCAGTGTTCTCCCTGAGTATCAATGCCACATCTATACTGTACTTAGTTTCGAGCTCAGCATGAATTTATGATGCACTTGTATTGTCATAACTGGGAACTGAGATGGAATGCCTTACTGGGTGTCCCTACCCGCACCATTAAGAAACAGCATACAGCACTATGTTACTTTCACAATTCCCACACACACTCACACAAGATATATCCCACTGTTAAATACTGATTTCAATGATTTTTTAATTCTTTTTTGTTTGGAGTTTTTCATCCTTCACCATTTCACCCTTAAACAACCGTTATAAATTTCTTGATAATAAATTATCTATATTTAGACTATTTGTATAGTTAATAGAGCTTTTTCCCTAATTTACCATGGGAGGTATACTGTTACTGTACTACCAGTTGCTCGAATTAATTCCACCCGCTAAAGTTAAACATGATAAGACAGATTTCTAAATTTCATTCTCATCATATCGATGGTTGTCAATCCACCACTGTGCACTTTACCCGAAATTTTCTGCCACGCACAACTACTTTGTGGAATCAGCTGTCGCCAGCGGTATTTCTGAAAGGATACGACTTAGGGAAAAAAGAGCCTTTTTTAAATGCCGGTAGCGCATCTGTGACTTCTCCGATCTTGCGTAAGTTCATCGGTAGCGGTCACTTATTGTTGGGTGAGTTGCTTGCTCGATCGCCTCCTATACTATAAAAAAATATCATAGCTTTATCCGACGACGAACTACCCTGCTTTACGTCTATTCGTCTTCTGTAGTCCTCGATGATACATTCCGTCATTATGTTAACTATATATTCTACCGAACCATTCGAAGTAATTTGTTGAATTTGCACTCAGCATCATACGCACAAATTTCTTTAGTTGCATGTATCCAGAGGTCTGTGGGGAGGCCTATATTCAGCAGTAGATTACTGATGGGTTGAAATAATGGTCATGATGATGTATCCATAATTGAGCCTTAAAACAGTTAATATACGTTTCAATATTGCGTTCATCAAAAAAAAAGCGTAACAAATTCCATTTTAAAATGTCATTTCCGATTTTCCATCTAATATTCTTTAGCTTTTCATATCAGTTGATACTTATCTTGCTTCTGTTAGTTGAACTTTCGCTAGTATAAGCTGCACCTAGATCGGCTCAACCTTGGAAGGAACATGCCCCATTAGAAGATTAACGTGAAATAGCATAACGCTCGAGTTTCTTACCGTGAGGAAGGGGTTAATTACAGATAACGAAACATTCGATCTTAGTACTCTGGGGTGACATGACATAAGTGCTTTTTTTATGTTGGATTTAGATGACGTAGGCCGCAATAATCATTTACCATCAGGTGGAATGTGTGCACATTTTCGATCCCTATTATTATGAAAACAATGAGTTTAAAATAATATGACTGACAATCTCTTTCCGAAAGCTGTAAAAGCCCTCGAACTAACAATGAACACAAGCCCGAAGAAAAAAACAGCTGACCGTGACTCCCGCCTCTTTACTTCCTTATCAAGTGTGTACACCGCGTTATCCTGATAGAAGAATATTTATATCCCAGTGCAAATTTTTCGTTTATGGTTTTCTTTAAATTAAAAATATTTTATTTAAAATGTAATACGAGTATGTTAAGTGAAGTCACGAATCCAGGCGTGCATTAAGTGCACTTTAAAACTTAATTTACGTTACAAAGTTGTCGTGGTTCAGTGATTTAAAATAAGTCAATTACTGGTGTATGATAATGTTAAAGGCAAACACTATTAAATAAAGTAACAACAGACAGCACAATTTTCACTTTTATACTTATCGGAAGTAATTATATATTATGTCAGAAGACAAAGTTTATTTATGAACACCTAATTAAAGAACAAGGTTGTTACAAACCTTTTAAGTGCGTAAGATGTATATATAACTCTCAATATAATATTGTTGTCTTGGATTAAAAAAACACTCTAGAAGAAGTATTTATTTAGATAATAAACTACCCCTTAAAATAGTTCAAGCGCTCATAAATCGATGATTTTTTTCTATTTTGCAAACAATAAAATATTATATGATAATTGCGTTTGAAGCTTAACTTAGACCTATTTACCCGAAAAACAGAAATCAAAATTATAAAATACTGCCCTAAACGGCAACATATCCTACAATAAATGAGGAAAATGGGGATCGGCGATGATCACTTACCCTGATGGTAAGTGACTGAACTGCTTGCTCATTGGCAAAAAGATATTTCATTTTAGTTCTTTAGGTGACAGAGCATTGTAGTTGATAACAGATCTTGCTATGTTCTATAAGCCGATGTAAATTATTACTGACTATGCACTATGACTATAGATACGATTTTTACGAAAGTGAGAACGACAAAGTTCAGTTCAGTTGATGGTAAGTTAAGATTGTGCCACATAAACATCTACAATCATCCTAAAAAAGACAAGATGCTTTGTCACCCTTGTGGAGTGAGTAGAGTGCCTCGTTACCTATAATTGGATTTGAGGCTTTTACAGCAGTGTTGTGGTACTATTTTACGCTACAACTAACTGAGGGCGTGATAAGTGAGTTCCCTATTTATTGTACTAACTTAATGGTCACCCACACCAGCGTACTTGAACACGTTCCAAACGCTTATCCTTTGAATATTTTGGTAGATTGCCACATTTATTCTTAAGTCCTATACGATAGCAATTAATGTGCAGTGAACTGATCTCGTGCCAGAAGACTTATACACTACAAGTTTAAAATTGATTTTGATGTCACGCCAACAAGTTTAGCTTGAAATACTCACCGATTTTTATAAGCTATTTTAATTGAAATGATTTTCATTAGAAATTTAGTTGAGAAGTATAAACCATCTATGTGTGGTTTTACTTCTCAACTAAATTTGCTAATGTCATAAGTAATATACATAATATAAAATAAATGATAAATAGAAAGAGAATATAAACAAATTATAAACTTACCTGAAGATAAGTGATCATCTATTCCCTAGCCGGCGAGCGCGAGGTTAAATTTCAGCAACCTTCACGAGGTTCACTCGCCGCTTCTAAATCGACCTTTTGACCATTTCGATAACCATTCGAGTCGAGGTTTCGTACCAATTTAAAGGGGCTCTCGCATCGCGATTGTAGCTGTAGAGGGCTTTAGAGCCGAGTTTAAAAGAGTTGCCCATGAACATATTTTACACCAGAAGGGCCGCAAGTGCATTGTCAGACTTCATGAACTGCTGTATTTCATCTGGAAAATACAACTAGTACATTATTGGTGATGAAACATTCCATCTCAGTTCTCTAGTCATTTTATTATTACGCATTGACGGTGAGCGTGTGTGCCATCAGTTAGAGACATCACTCGGCATTGGGTGACTCGTATTCTCGCTAAACATAGACCTTCCCATAGACCACGACACACTGTTATACTAACTGTTAACTAACCTATTTAACTGTGATAGGTGGCGTGAAACCAGATGCATCAAGAAGGAGGTTGACTCGACGGGAGAAGGAACATATTCTCCGAGTATACTATACTGCTGTTTTATATGGCGATTATGGGGATTCAGAGACCTAAATACAAGTAGGAAGATATCACATCTCAACCCTTAGGGATGACAACGCATGGGCATATTTTATCATTGTTGATGTTGATTACATGAGCCGTTATAATCACATTACCATGTGAACTGTGTGCTCGTGTGTGCCTAATATAATTATAACTGTTATATCATAAAATATGTAATTACAAATCATACATGTTTAAATGATATATAAGCATCACATGTTTTTGCAAAAACATTAGCCTTCGCTGTAACAGAACCTCTAAATCTATCTGTACACAAAACATTCGATACTCAAACTAAATGAATTTCGAAATTGAGATCGTCGCTTGGAAAATTATCCGATAAACTCTTCACTTGACGATGCGCACGTTAAGTGTGCTTTCCAATTTCATGTAAGTACTTGTAACGTACGGTGTCACCGCTAACTACATATCGAATCCTGTTAATGATTAGTAGCTGTTCAAATGAGACACCTCGCAGGGGAATCCTTGCGGCGTAGGTATAATTGAAGTTGATTAAGTATTACAGTGACAGAACTACAATGTGACCAGTTACTATAGTCGACGCATTTCAAACTGAGTCGTTGGGCAATAATGTCACTGACAGTAGGAATGTGCACGCAATGCAACCCGTTATCGATACTTAGCTACCTGTGCACGCGGGGTCGATGCGTCATCGTGACCTTCATTAATACAATGACTCCTGATTGGTCGTTACGAGTAAGGGTTATTGTTTTTCTATAAATATAAGATTTTTTGTTATCACACTCATTACATTACTTACGCTTCGTTATGCAATACGCACAATAGAGAATTTATTTTATAACGTAGTTTTGAAGAAATATTTTTAGATAGCGAAAAATTATTCCTATTTATACTTAACATAATTTAGCATATCGATCGTACGTATCCCGTTATCGATATGCACCTCTACAATTCTTACGCACATCACTACACCTCTCCATAAGACCTGTAAGTGCGAGCGAGACAGACAGATAAATATGATTTATGACCCGAAGCCTCAGTTCATAATGCGTCTCGTAAAAATGAAAATGAATCTTTTGAAAAAAATGAAACTTTCCTTATAAAAGTATATAAAACATATATTTACAAGCAAAACGACCATGTTCTTCTGGTCTATTTCAATGGTGATAGCTTGTTATTATCACAATGACATCGACAATTTACTCGTATTTTTGCACCGTAAGTTTATGCGAAGATACAAAGGCACCCACTTATCGTTCCCCTCCTTGGTCCTATGTAATACATGTACAACAAGGTCCGAGGAGTATCAAGGATACCGGAAATACATACACCAAACCTAGATCCTTAAACCACCTATATGTGATTCACAATTATTTGTCGGCTGGGAATAAAACAAATGATGACGCGGCGGCCGCTGAAACACTATCGACTATAGCACAGAAGTGGAGTGAAACAATGAGAAACACAGCAGAGAAGTTACATATGGGTTAATCTCGAGTTTTGTTACATAAGAACGAAGCACATTAGCGTGGTCTATCTCACTATATTTTATCTTATTATGGGGACCGGGACTTTCCTACCCGATAGCATTTCAACCTCAACAAAGCTTTTGTGCATACTGTCCCGTTCTCTCCATACCCACTTGTACGCTCATATTTGATGTTCTCCAATGTCGGTATCATTAGTATAACAATACACGAGACACTCGAGAACCCTCCTTTCTATGCAAGTTCTTGTGATGGGCTAAGATAGTGAAGATATGACGAGGTTAAGATCAGTTGAATACAATACTAATTACATTAAAGCATTATAATACTATTATTATAACTGGTGATATAAATATAAGTGAGATATTAAGTGAGGACTGCATCAGCTCCAATAAAAACCTTTACCTTAACTTGCTTGCTTCTTTCGGGCTATTAACTGCATATACACTCGCCACTCGTCAAAATAGCTGCCTAGATCATATTATATTAAAAACCAACTTTTCGGCTGTTACTCTAGTTGCCCACTCAGCTATAACTGACCACGATATAGTGTTATTGTTCTTACCTTTAACTGCAAGTCACAGTGTTGCAACTAAACTTGTAACACGAATAGATTACAAAAAATTAGATAAGGATATAACACAATTAAACTTTGGAGGTATATATCAAATACAAGACACGGATAAAGCGGTTCAATTCCTAGATCAAACCAGAAGGAATGTTATGAATAAAAACACATTTACCTACAAGATCGTAAAAGAATAATAAGGCCCTGGATTACACCTGGCCTTCTACTTTGTATCAGACACAGAGATAGTAAGCATAAAAAGCTAAGAAAGACACCAAACGATGAAATACTGATTATAACCTATCGTAGATATATAAACTTTTGTAACTCATTGCTCAAAAAAATAAAAAGGGAATATGAAAAATAGGA
The DNA here is from genome assembly GCA_029286865.1 of Teinopalpus imperialis. Lineage (NCBI taxonomy): Eukaryota > Metazoa > Arthropoda > Insecta > Lepidoptera > Papilionidae > Teinopalpus > Teinopalpus imperialis. The sequence goes on from JAGSMU010000019.1 coordinate 15,058,197, forward strand.
CTTCTTAAAGCTAGCAAAAACAATAAAAAAAATTGGGGAGTTATAAAAAACATGACAAATAGGATAAATAAGAACGACATGTCTAGCTGTCTCCTCTCAATGTCTTCCAGTCCTGATCATTCGCTAAATATCATTAACAATCATTTTATAAATATAGGCAAAAAGCTCACTGAGAACCACCTGACAAAATTAACACTCCTCGTAACATAAGCCCAAAGACATTTGTTTTGCTTCCAACGGATGAGGCAGAGGTTGAGAAGGTAATCCTAAGTCTCAGCAATAATTCAGTGTCAGGTTGGGATAACATCTCCTCAGGTCTACTCAAGGCTCATAAAAATATAGTACCCCCTCTCACCTACGTGTGCAATCTAGCTCTCTCAACTGGTGTCTTCCCTGATCTTTTTAAAAAGTCCATTGTACACCCTGTATATAAATGAAGTGTCGACCGACACAGTCCCAATAACTATAGGCCTATTTCTGTCTTGTCATCCTTTGCTAAAATACTAGAAAGAATCATAAACAGTACAGACTTATTAACTTCTTAGAAACTAATCAACTACTTTCTTCTACACAATATGGATTTAGGGTTAATAGGTCTACTGCAGATGCCGTCCACGATCTTACAGATACATTGTTTCTAATTTGGAAAAGGGTTAGGATGTAAGGTTCGGTTTATAAAAAAAGTAAAGGACATTAAAATTAAATCTGAGTGTAAAGCTAGGGTAACGGTTTACTGCATGTACATATCTATATTCCTTTCTTGTTCTCATATTAATACTTTAATCCGGTAACAAAATTATGTAGAGAAACTACCAAATGAAGTAGAACAAAATGATATGTCAAATAAACGGCAAAGCCTGTAAGATAAATTATAACATTAAACTGGCCGGAAGCCAATCGTCCGATTAGGTTGAATGTAAAAGCCTGTATTAAATGAGGTAATATAACTTAATTATCCAGCTAAAGACTACATCGTAAACATCGTTCTTTATGATAAGCCTATAATAAAGATATTTTAAGAATGGTTATTGAAAGTAAAAGATTCTAGGTAAGTGTGAAAAAAGATAAACATTTCTTTAAAGATTTGGTAGAAGCTTGCCTAAAACTTTGTCCTTACCTCATCTAAGCGTATCAATTGTCCACTGAGGCATATGGACCGGGCACAGTCAATGATGTTTGGTCGACATCACGATCCAATATGACGAGAACCTCGTGAAAGCCGAAACAGATAAAGAGACAAAATATCTGGAACTGGCAAACGAGGTGACATGTGGGGTGATATGCCGTCCGAAATTACTCCTGTAGTAGTATCTGCATCCCATCCAGCCCCTCGGATCACCTGAGGTGGTTGGGACTCCGGCACGGACAGCTCCGAGCTCAAATGCGGAAGGCGGTGCTCCGTGACACCGCTCCTATAGTCCGCAGGTTTCTTTCCCTTTCGCCCTAACCCACGACCGTTTAGTCTCCCCTGTTGAGGGAATCCCGTCTGGCTGGTCTTTATATATGTATTATATTATATAGTATATACACTGATCTTCCGTGAAGCCTACACAAGAGAAGTGGCGGTCCTTATTTTATATACTATAATGATAAACAAAAAAATCATTCATAAAACTTATTCTAGCATAAAATTAAATATGGCGCATAATTATTTAGAACGTACAAAAGAGAAAAACGATGTTGCATTATTTATATCCGTGTGTTTAAAGTTTGGTGAATCTAGCTAACAAGTATCTGTTTAGCAATAAGTACGAGTAACTCTCGTCAACATCCAACTTTATTTAAATAGCTTTTTTTGCTTGTTCTTCACGTTTTATTTACGGCTTCTTTGGCTGTAATTTGATAGTTCAAACTAAAGAGAACGCACAATGCGTAGCTCGACTAATAAAATAATGGACGATTTTAAAATGTCGAAAAAATAATGCCTTTAGTAGTTTAACCAACTAGAAAATATTGTTAAATGTGTCAGATTCGTAGATCATATTCGAAATCATATGAACGTACTGTGGTACCTGTGTCTAAGCGTTAGTTGTTAAATCGGGGTAAGCGAGCAATCGCAGTTCGGTTCCCTGGTGCCGGCGCAGATGCAATTGTTAACTGCAACTTCAAGTGCCGATTTACTACCAACTAGGCGATAAAGTAAAACACCGATGAGACACTGGCATGTGTAATATAAATTATGAAAAATTTGTTATAGAGCTACACTGCAGTTTTTTTTAGCTGCAGAATGAAAGTGTCAGCTTGACCGTAGTTGGGCCACGCCCTCAGGGAATACCAGCGTAAAATAGTAGCATGAGTATAGGAATCCGGAAAGCTTCATTACTGGTGATACAATTCAAAATTTCTTCTTCATCAACTTGATAGTTGGCAATCCACCACTGTGCACTTCACGCGAAGTTTCCTGCCACGCACAGCTACTCCGTGGAATCAGCTGTCGTCAGCGGCGTTTTCGAACCGATACGACTTAGGGACCTACAAGAAAATGGCATATACCTACCTAAAAGGCTGGCATTGCATTTGCGACTCCTCTGGTGTTGCGGATGTTCACGGACGGCGGTGATCACTTACCATCAGGTGAACTGTGTGCACGTTTGTTACTCTAAAAGTAAAAAAAAATGAAAATTGTGCTTTGAAACCGTGATGGACTACGCTTTAATACCCTCTTTATCTCATCTCTGTTCTAAGCTCTCTAGAACTCACTAGTTCTCCGCCCATGCTTTGAAATGGGATTTATATTTAAAAACTTTCCTTAATTTAAAAATAAATTTTATATATAATAAATTTTCCACTACTTACACTACTAGCTTTACACTGGCTGCCAAGTACCTTCAATACATAAACTCTTTATCTTAAACTGTATCCTTTGACATCATAGATACATTTAATTTTCCCCAAAGTTAAGACGAGGTCTAAATATTTACCGTAATATCCGATTTAGCACCTTCTTCTTAAACCGCTTTCAATGTTTTCTGGAAACCCATTTTTACAATATTGTTCATAAAAAACTTGAAATTTTTCCGTTATACTCGTATGATTGTAAAAAAAGGTTCAGTCGTGGTTATTACAATTAGATTATCAGCAGTCTGAAGATTTACTAGCGCCACTAAAAACTTAAGTTTGCCCACATATCTCTAGTTACTTCCATAAAACACACCCACAAGCTCTGCGTTTCACAACTATGAACAGAAATATGAACACAGATAATCTTGTCATTGCTTCTGCCTTTCCTTCAACTTTATGTAATATCGTGTGGATAACTTTTATTTTCGGTTTATGTAATTTTAGATAACAGAGAAGGCCAGGACCCCAGCGAGACAGGTTTTTAACCTAGTGCAGGGTTCAACACCCCATGCTTCTATTTCTGTTTCTCTTATATAGAAATAAAATTTACGAAGTAACTTATGTACACATGTTTGTGTCCATTAAAGTTTGTTATTAATAAAAAAAAATGCTTGACATTACTCATTTCAGTTAAATTTCTTAAAATAGCCATAAGCTTAATTCTTAAAAAGGTATTGCGCCTACGTGGATATAAATTTCTGTTTCTTAAAATCTGACATTTTTATGTCTTGGCCTTGCAATACCCTCGTTAAATGTCTCACTCCATAAACATCACGTCGGATAATTTCCACTGAAATCCTGAAATTACAAATGCCTCTCACATTTTTTCCAACAATCTTTGTTGATGAATACGTCTTGGCACTTGTATTAAAGCTGTTACTTTTATCCAGTTTTACAGAAAAAATTATTTTTTAGGGATTACAAAGGAAACACTTCCACTTTACGAGACGTATACATTTATCGTCGATAGGGAATAATAATATTAGATGTGGTACCAATCATGGGAATATATACGGAATGCCATTTATAAAAGGTCTCAATTTCTTTTGTTTTTCTTTAAACGAAGAACAGCACTAAGCTCGCTGACTCGCTAGCTATTTTTCTCTGGCAAAAATGTTAGACTTTCTTAAATTTATTAATTATTTAGACGTAGTTTAATCCTCCACATTATCTACTTAGCATTGCTATTTATAATGATATCTCAGTGAAGGCATCCCCTAAGCTATCTTAGTATTTTAGTAAATTTTTAATCGATTAATTCTTCCTAGTCGGGTCACAAGTTATGCTGTTTAAAGTCGTCGTATAAATTTAATACATAAGTAATTTATCGATAGTATTACCGGAGTCCCTAAGGAATTAGGGAAGACCTTATGTGCGTGACTGCGACATGCATGGGATACATTGGCTGCCTTTAACATCAGAAGTAAATCTATTATAGTATAGTCGAGGTGGTTTCAGATGCTGTTGAAAAACAGTAATGGACCAATTTGAGTCTATAAGTTAAGATATTTATATATAACCGTATATTTATATACTAGACTTTTCATTCTTTAAGGCTAAAGTTTTTTTCGGTTATGTAATACATTTCACCGTATCATATTCACTACTCTACTACCTTTACGTTCATGTTATATGTTCATGTCAGTTAATAGTTTGACAAAATTTTAACATCACAATTTACATAAAATAAATAACAATTTAAAATGTGAATATGAAATTTTTCTCGAGTTAATGCAAATGAAAGGTGTAAAATATAACACTGTGCCGTAATTGGTATATCACTGTTAAACAACGTAATTTTGAAATAACAGTTAATGAAGACCCGAAATAATATTTCAAACATGTTCTTTATTATATTTAAAATTTAGCAGTGTATTATGAACTTTTGTAATATATATTTCCAAGAAATAAAAAAAAAAATAAAGACGTGAATATCGCTAATCTGCGGGGACTATGCTTTAATGTCCTATATTTTATATACATATACTTCGCAGCAGTGAAGGTTTATATGTATGGGCTCTTACTTTAAATAATCTTGGTGATGAAAAACACCGAGTAGAAACCTGCATGTCCAAGAAATAAAAAAAAAATTAAAGACATGTGAATATCGCTAATCTGCGGGGACTATGCTTTAATGTCCTATATTTTATATACATATACTTCGCAGCAGTAAAGGTTTATATGTATGGGCTCTTACTTTAAATAATCTTGGTGATGAAAAACACCGAGGAGAAACCTGCATGTTGAAGAAATAAAAAAAAGACATGTAAACTTCACTAATGAAAATGCACGGTAGATATGCTCTAGAGTCTGCGACCTGTCTTTTTTACGACAATTATATTGAGATTTAGTTCTAAAAATTCTTAATTTCTCTCGAGGCTGTTTACAGATTAACATTGATGCAATTTAAAGCTCTACTTATCGTATCTCATGATAAAATTACTCCATTATATCTATCATTAGGCAATATTTGTTTCCAACATAATAGAAAACCATGATTAAAACATTTGTGAGCCTTAATTTCAAACTTACTAATGCATACGGTCTCCTTATGAAAGTCGTCGAGTTACGCAAAACCGAGATTTCTATGAAACTTTTATGCACAAAGAACTTCGTGAGAACATGATCACAAAGCCATTGTGATCTCTCCGTACGTGTTCAGACTCGTGACGATGTACTCAAATCTCTTTTCGACCTAAGTATCTTACTTATAAGCCTAAGAAGATCCGATCACATTTAAATAAATTATATTAAAATTATCAGTATGTATACACTCTGTAACCAGTCAGGGATGGGTTTTTTTTTTAATTTATATCTATATATAGATATATATATATATATATATATATATATATAGATATATATATATATATAGATATATATATATAATAATATAATGTGACATACAAGAAAATTCTTAAAACATTTTTTAGATGATCCCAAAGAGATTTTAAAATTCACCACCAACCCTTAGCTTACTACAAATTTGGGCAGATAGTAGTGCACGTTTGTTGTGCTTGTGTATCCTTATACGTAGGTATATAAAATTTGTGCGTTTGTCTGAACTTTTGTGTACACTAATTGATACGGTTGCTCGACTTATACATTAAATGTAACTTGATTTTAGATTTAATATTAACTTATGTTTATTATTAATATTTTTCTTTATTTATTAAGAGTTTGGTGTGTACAACCAATAGTTTAAATTGTTATTATTTACTATCACTCTAGACTGAAAATAAAACGAAAATGCGAATTAAAAAGTATTTAGTGTTATATTAAAGGTTAACCTAAGAAGCTGTCATAATAAACCAATTTTTTATTATATTATATTCTAACAGTATTCAAAAGACGTTGTCTTTATAATCTCCTGAAAACTTCAAAAGACTTCGTAAATAAAAAAAAGTATCATTAGTTAAAATTTTAAACAATACTATTAACCATTTAACGATTATTTATTACAAGTAGCTCGGCTCAGCTTCGTGTGTTTTAGGTTTCAGGTTTACATATTAAATCAATAACGTGTATCAAAACAACATATTTTTACCGATGGTCGTTTTATTTACCTGCCTACACAAATACCAAGTATTCAGTTCCTATGCCTCTTTCAATTATACATACAATCCTACGTTAAAAATAAGTACTAAAATATATACTTAATACTTAATATACGGAACAGTATTTTTAATAGTTTCTAAGTAATTGCCATTTAATTGTTTAAATGTCTAGAGAATCGACTGTGATAAATAATTATTCAACGATACGTGTGATTCGGAAATGATCACGCAAGAATTCTTATAACATTAGAACTTGTCAGTTTCAATTACTGTAAGAGCTACCAAATTTCTAAATCACTTCTTTAACTAAGCAATAAGAAACTTTTGGACTAATCTATTTTATCAGAGCCAATAAATTTCTTTACCACCCCTCAAACTTCTTTTAAAGAGGTATTCTCTAGTGGTATTCAATAAATGACGGTAATCAAGTTAGTTCTAATTTAATTGAAGATCGATTACGGTAATCGAAGTAAGATCTTACCTGTAGGCCATAAGCAATAATTTAATCATGTTAAATTAAGTTTGAAAAACAAGTGAAAGAATATTACTTATACTTATCTAGTTGAATATATAATAAAATATTTTGTTACGAGTCATATTGTATTATTGTATCGTATACTATATTTATTATTATGAAATATAATTAATGTATTTTTATGTATGTTATTGTAACTTAATATAGTCTTGTATTTCTTTTTATGAGTACCCACCATGTTTATTCTTTTCGATGAATTTTTATTTCGATGAAAAATTTTATATTCACTGATCAACAGTACATGGCCCCTCTTAATGAGAATCAAATCATTAAATTTTGGGCTTGACGTATCAAAATTACTTAGTACATTTAACAACCGTAATAAGCCTGGGGACCGTAATAATGATTACTGTAACGATTACTTTAACAATGGCTTACAAAGATCAATAAAGAAAAGTATATTTGTATAAGCAAATTTATTGGCGAGGAATAAAATACAATAATGGGCTTATGTCTTTCTATTATTATGTAGGGGATATTTTTTTTTTCATCTCCGCCTTGTTGGTCAATAAAATAAATAAATAAAAAACTATAAACATATAAAGAAAAATATATATACGATATAATATAATACATATAAATATATATAAGACTAACCAGACTGGAATCCCTCGACAGGGGAGACCAAACGGTCGAGGGTTAGGGCGAATGGGAACAAAACCTGCGGACTATACGAGCGGTGCCAAGGAGCATCGCCTTCTGCATTTGAGCCCGGAGCTGTCCGTCCTGGAGTTCCAACCACCTCAGGTGGCTGGTTGGGATTAACCCGTTTGCAGATACGACTATAGGAATAATTTCGGTTGGCATTTTTTTTTAGCGTGCGAAAATGCCAACCCATACCCGCCCCCGCGGGGGCGAAAACGGGTTCCGACTCAATCTGACTAAACCCCACGGCGGTCGAACGCTTGCGAGGGGTTGCGGGATCTCCGTAAGGAACGCAATCGCAACCCCCCCTGCGCTTCACTGTTCGTCACGGACGTCATAGTTATGCGGACTTAACTGTCCTGGGCTTCTAATTGGCTTTGAGTCGACTTGAGTATACCAAAGGTATATATGAGGACAGGCATGACTCAACCGTTATACACACGCACCTTATTCACGCCCGACAAAAGTGTATTAAGTACCTTTGTCACGCGCGTACAAAACACGACGTGAACCGATTGTTTGTGTTACCCAAGTATCGGTACGTACCTGCCTCGGACAGGGTCCTTAAGTTTATGGGCAAAGACGTATCCATCCCCCCAGAATCAGCAATCCTACCCCTCTCAACAAGAAGGATCGCACATTTATCCATTCCGAACCCCATTCTGATAGCATTACTAAAATCACTGGTTATTTTTAGTAACTCTATCAGATTAGAGTGATTAGGGGCGAATAACTTGAGGTTATATAGTTCCTCCTCTCCGAAGCTGAAATCCTCTCCCAGAACCCTCCACCAGCGTGCTGAGAAGGTTCAGAGAGATGCAAAACCAGATAGGATTCAAACAGTCACCCTGGAAAATACCCCTGTGTATCTATATACTATTTTTTCAGGAGACAAAGTATCGTATTCCACTGCCCCATAAAGTGCACAAGAAAGTCTCTTACTGTATAGTCAACTTTGTAAACGCGACGACCCTCATCATCCATGCACGGGGCACCGAGCCGAATGCCTTTCTGTAGTCGATCTTCTTCTGTAGATTGATTCTGTTGGCGGCAGAGAAATTCCGACGGATGCGCATAACCAGTTTGCCAATAACCGCGTCGACGAGGAGTAGTTCCTTGGCCCCAAGACCACCGCCCCTGCATCCACTCTGAGCGTCCGAAATCACCAGATTGGAATTAAGATGCCGGGATGTATGGCGGGGTAACGGGGACGCTTACGCACACATCCGCGACCCGTCCTGCGCCGGCCGACTAGGCGGCCCATCTCCGGGGGAGGACATCTCCCTCTCCACCCCTCTCAGGCAAGGCGCGCCGGAACACGGACGTGCCTTCCAACTCGGCCTCCTCTGTAGGCGGGAAGCGGACTCCCCCGAGTCCACCCCCCAGAGGCCATGGGGGCCAGGAAAACGCCATCCCCTGCAGCGGATCTGGTGATAGGCTCCGCCGCCGACCAATGTTCGGCCGTGGAGGACAGGGAGAGTGGCGGGAACAACCAACACTCCACTGAACCCGCGGCCCCACCACGGCCGCATCAGCGGTGCGACCCCCGCTTGAGTCGCGGAGGATAGGGAGATACACTACCCTCCCTCCGTGACTCCGTCTCGGATGTGGAGGATGGGGGCGACGATGCGCGGTACCGGTCTTGACTCCCCGCACCGCCACCCCATTCCGCCGACTTCGCCTCGGCTGCGGACGGTGCGCAGGACGGCCTTGCTCCGTCCATCCGCTCCCCGCAGCCCACCGACACGCATCCGGGCGAGCTCAGCTCTAACTCGCCCGGAGCGGCCTCCTCGGGCCGGCCTTAGAGCGCCTTAGGCCGGTCTATTGGGTTCCTCTTAGCTTCACCGTGGCTAACTCCAAACCACGGTTACTAAGCCCCCCCGCTACGACTAAGCGAGAACCCTTCGGGGGGGGAATTCCTGGGGCCTATGACATCTACATTCATCCTCGACAAGGAATCATAATGCAGATGCGTTGTCTCACTTGAGCACTGTGATGTAGTGCCTCGTCACCAGTAATAAAGGTCTCCGGATACCCTGCACTCACCAGACGAAACAGCATCATTGTGCTATTTTACGCTGGTATTCTGTCAAGGCGTGGTCCTACCCCGGTCGAGCTCACCCATTCATTTTGCAGCTAGGAACCAACCGTAGTGTAGCTCTACCACTGTTACTATTTCTATCATTTTCTTTCGTATTACATTTTTTTTTCATCACAATTGCTATCGAATAAGCCTTGAGAGGAATTGTGGCAATCTATACAAAAAAAAATAAAGCATAAGCATATGGAATACATTAATCTGGCCTCACTCTTAAACTGATATAAATAAACATTCATCTTTTTAAAAAGAGACACGCCTCGATCAATTTTCACATTTAAATAATATAATAACATTAATTTAAAACATACAGTGTTTGTTTAAGGGTTTTTCACGTGCTGACTTTCTGTTTGCTGTTTTTCATAATGTTATGAAAACAAAATTTTCATCAACAAATCTCACAAATTATTTTTGCATTTTCAAGAAATGCGAAAGAGATTTAAATTTAAATTATAAGACTCAAAGTATTTTATTGGTTCCACCGTTTTCGTTCCAGAGATTTTGACCTCCAAAACTAACCCGCGGACGGCCGAGACCCAAATTGACAATGAAGAATTAAAGGTGATCGTGGAAGTGCATTCATGGCAAACCACGTCAGAGTTAGCGGCAGGTTTCGGTGTGACAAAAAAATTTTAGTTCACTAGAAACTAATAGGAAAAGCGAAAAAGCTCGAGAAGTGGGTATCACATGAATTGTCAAGCATACCAACAATCACGCATTGAGTGCTGCGTTACATTACTCAACTGCCATAATAACAAGGAAATTTTGAATCATACTTGTTATCAAAAATGGATACTGAAACGACAATCGGAAATGCACGTCACAGTGGTTGAACCCAGGAGAATAAATCATGTCTCAAACGAAAGTTGATTCAGAAAAAGGTACTGGTGAGTGTTTGCTGGACCGGTACTGGTGTCATACACTACTTCCAAGATCTGGTGCGACGATTAAGGTAGACCTGTATTGTTAACAATTTCAAACCATGAAAGGAAAAGCAAGGAAAAGCTAGCCGTTTAACAAACCGAGACTGGTCAATTGCTGTAGCCCTCTGCTGATTCATGACAACGCTAGACCCCAAACTTCACGACAGACGGTCGCTAAATTAGGGAGGCTACGATAGGAATGTCTGCAAAACCTATACTTTGCTCCAACTGATTATCATTTTTTTTTTTGGAATTTAGACAATTTCTTGCATACAATTCAATTCCGATGAAGCAGTCAAAACCACTTTCAAAGATTTTATGGATTCTCGCTCCAAAAATTTTTGCTGCAATGGAATCAATGAACTATGAATACTACTAACTATAAAATGGCGAAAGTGCATAGATAAAAACGGTATATACTTCAATTGATTAAATATATAATTTCATTAAAAAAAACTTTTTCTATATAATACGCTAATTTCATATGTACCTAATATTAGAAGGCAAGTGATATGAGGTCATGTGGTAGTTCTATTTTACGTACGTATTATTTGAGGACAGGGACATTCGCCAGTCGGTACGACTCAGTCGCATTGAAGTCAAAAACTATTTACTGTGACATCGAAAAGAGAAACTTTCCTTACGGTACATTTCTATACCGTTATTCTAGCAACAGGATTACGTAATAGCATAAAAATGCCAAAACCAAGGGCACGAGTATTTCGGTCCTTAATTATTTTCCATTTTTATTATATCCAATTATTTATTTTAAAAAAGCGAGGATAGCTTTGTGTCTAAGCGCTTGTTTTTAATTCACGCGAGGTAACTTAGTTCAACCACCGGTAACAGCCAACTGCAATAAGTGCCTATTTACTACGTTATCGTCTGTGAAGGTAAACATCCGCAAGAAAAATGTAAAAATAAATAAATAATAATTAAATTCAAGATATGTGAAGTCCACCAACCCGCTCCAACAAGCTCTCTTGAGTGGAGGGTATATAATGGCAATAACTTTACTTTTCTTTTTTTGATTATCTCAATTGAATCTAAGGGTCAAATTATAAATAAATACTACTGACATATACAAAACACGCATTTAATTTTTTTTATACATTTATCCCTACTCATTTATCACTCTTATATCTAATGCGCATTCTGCTTATATTCGTAACATATTCTAGATACTTACACGGAAAAGAAATATACACAATGCGTCGTAAGTAGTCTAATCACGTACAAAGATACTATAAGAGATTTGCGACAACGTATCTTAACTATTTCTTTGTGAATAAAAGTATATATTCCAAGAGGTTATTTGTAGAGTAGTTCCTTTCATATACATAATATATACTATCTATGTGTATCCAATACATTGCCACATTATTATTTGTTTATTAAAATTATAGGTTTTTTTATAAAGAATAGGTGACAAAGAAACGTTTTCAGTCTTAAACAAATGAGTAGCTCTATCTTGAAATTCCCCATGTCGTGTCTAGTGTATGTAAGTAGCACTGACGAAAACTGATTCCAAAAAGTACTTGTGCATTTCATGGAAAACTTTGAGTTTGAGTTGTGTGCTTAACACAATGGTGGATTGCAAATCATTGTGATGATAAGGATATTTTGTATTCTGTCGCGATGTACGACGTTTAAACTCAGCGGCTGGAATCAATCCGAACAACTACTTAGAGCACGTGGTAAATAATAATAAAAAAATACAAAGAGATGCAACTCTCTTTGCAAAGCCGAAGTGATTCAAACTGATCGCAATGTATCTGGTTTTCGATTCTGGCTCTACGTTGAATGCGAGCAAAGGAGCTGGTGCAAGGGGGCCCTGGCATAAAAATGAGAACAGTATTCCATGTGAAGCTGAACTTTCGGCAATGGGCAGGCATAAAATACTGTCTCCCTGCTACATGGAGCACACCAAGATTTTTAGTGTGCCAATTTGGCCTTACTTTACAATTGACCGCAGAACTGAACGTCGCTCGATATCAACGCCAACGATTCCAATATTAACTGAGTGTGTCTAAACACTTGCATGTAATTTCATGGTACGCGAACAAACTCGAATTCCCGGTGATATCCCCGGTGCCAGCACCAACAAAATTGTAATTGAAATTTTATTATAAGTATTGAATTATGACAGGCTCGGCAGTATAGGAAAACATGATGAGTAAACCTTTCTAAGAAATATATTTAAAAAAAAACGTAAGAAATTTTTACACTATTTTTGTATGGTTGTAATGGTAGTATCATTATACAAAAATATTAATGTAATTATAACACCACAACTTATCTGTATAATTAGCAATACATATTATTACAATTTATCTTGTAGAACAAGGACTTCCATATCCCCGTCCCGTCCGGATTCCTGTCTTTTCTTACATTGTATATTATTTTCCATATTATTGATAAAATACATTGTTAAGTGAAACGATAAAGATAGCATCTCTTCGTACAAAGTGAGCATGAAGCCGTCAGTCACTCTGAAGAACCTTAAAGGCTAAATTGCTATAATATCTTTAAAGCTACGAGTATATAACAGACATATTTTGTGTATTACATTGACACTTATTTTATTCTAAAACAGAGAGACGTATAAGAATACAAAGATAATGCGTGAAATTATAACGCGACAGATATATAAATGTCAAAAAGAAAACCAAATTATATAAAAAAAAGTTTTGCCCGAATATAAATATAAAAATAGAAAAATAGAAAAAATATATAAAGATAGAAAATATGGAAAACTCATTAGGCTGACGGAATGAATCTAGTTCGTGTTAGGTCTCCTCCAAGCCACCTTAGCCGCCTCTCTATTACCCAGTCTACATAATTCAAAGAATAATTCAAGTATTTAAACTTTTTTTATTATATCTTGGCCCATTTTATTTATGTTCTTCTAATGTTAGCTTTCTTACGAACGTCATTTTTTATCATTATTTATTTACTTTGAGTCATCTACAGTGCGTACATGAAAACATTATTAATCAATAAATACATGAAGTCAAATCTGACCAATTAAAGATGAACACATTTGTTATAAGTAACGGTTATCGTGTTACAAAAATTAATTAATGGAGCAAACTAAACAATAACTGATTCAAAATAAAAATAAAAAACTAATGAAATTATCAAAATGAAATAAAATAAATAATATCGTAATAAAAAAAAATAACTCATAATAAAATATTTAAATGTCAACAACAACCATAAACAATATAGAGATTAAATAATTTAATAGCGATTAAAATGTAAAGAAAGACAGCCACATTATATAATAAAATTACAATTTCAAATATGGACATTTTGAGATTGTGATTTCTGCACCTTACGCTTAAAATTACCCATTGAATATTGATGACTGAGATATGATTGTCACATGATATTGTTTGGGTTAAAAATACTTTTTTAATTGTATTGAGTGTGATAAAGGAGCACACAGTTCACCTCTTGTCGAGTGATTATTGCGGTCCATGATTCATCCCCGATAAGGAGTCATAATGCTGATGCGTTATCATCCCCGAGGACTGAGATGGAATGTCAAATCACCAGTAATCCAGATCCCTACACCAGTCGAAACACAAAAGCATTATGTTTTTATTTTACGTTGGCAGTCTAAGAAGGGCCTGTCGAGCCGACGCATTAATGCTGAAGCCAGAAACGAGTTAAATGTGAACCAGTTTATGTCGTACTACCATCCTCAGAATCATTACGCGAGCTACTCTTACTATATACTTTAATATGCATTGAAAAACAGAAAACAATATAAGAGAAAATTATATATTTTTCTAAAAGTTTTAGGTAAATTTTCCCATAAAAAAAGCTAGAAAAAATTCTCAATTCAATAAAGAATTTTGCTTTTGATTTAAACATAAATGTAAAATTAATTAAAACTACGAAAATACAGTCATTTTATATGGTTTCACATTTACAAAGGCACTCCAACATTTTCTTAACATTACTCCATAGATATCACGATAGAGTTTTGTAGACTATCTCAAGATCCAAATGGTTCGACTAAATAAAATACAGCCCTCTTTGTACATGCTGCCTTTGTTACTAAATCTATACTGTTTCCCTAGTTATCTATGAGGCGAAATTATATCAAATTTGAAATACCTTAGCAATATTTATTGTTGAAATGTTATCAATTTAAGCGTACTGCATATTTGAAGAAGAATTAATAAAAGATGCGTTGATATGAAAATGATAAAATTATATGAATATTAAATTATCATAAAGCAAGGTTATAAAGTTATAAGACGATTGATTGATTTTTTTATAACGGCGACGTTTCACCAACAGTAGTAGTAAAAAGGTTTTCATTTAATTTTGTATGCGCTTATCCGTTGGTTAGCAGCATGAATCGGTCAAATCAGCCGGTGTAGAACCAATCATCGCAGAATACCAGCATGAAATAGCAGCATGACGCTGCCGTGTTTCGTATAATGAATGTTTCACCGGAGACCCAATTATTGGTAACGAGGTTTTACTTATCCGTCGGGTTAACTTTATGCTCATTTGTCAGCCCTAGTTTCATAAGATAATATTAACTATGGTGATTGGTTTAGTGAATGATAATTAAAAATCCCTTGCAAACGACTAGTGTGTTTAACTGTGGTAGAGCTACACTGCAATTTGTTTCTAGCTGCTGAATGAATGGATCAGATCTACCGGGGTAGGACCACGTCCTCACAGAATACTAGAGTAAAATAACAGTGTAATGCTCCTGTTGAGTGAGTGTAAGGATTCGGAGACCTTTATTACTGGTGACGAAGCATTCAATTTCAGTCCTCAAGGATGACAACGCTGCAACGCACTGCAATTTTGCACAGTTTCTTCTAAGAATTTACTTCTTCTCACGTGCGTTTGTAAATATTGTTATGACATATAGTTATCGTTCGATATAAAAAAGCCTTTAATGTAATATAATAGTAAGTTTATTGCACTAGAAGTAATCACATGTAACACTATTCGTTTAAAAATCCTTTCCATCCTTCCTTGAATTGAATTCCATCCTTGAAATTCACACGCTAGTCGCTATTATCTATAATTATATCCGATGTGTATCGCTTCTTATCTCAATCGAAACTCCCTGTAGCCGCGACCTGACCCACTTCTCTCGTATCCTCAAACGGCCTGAAAACATGTTTCAGTCTGCTGAAAACGGTGTTAACATGGAGTAATATCTGATTTACTGATATGCCTTTCTCTGGAACGGTCTGAAAAAATATTACAGCCTGCCGAAAACGTTTTTAAGTGATGGCCGCTGTTAGGCCGAGGGATTTTATAATTTCACAGGGACGAAAGGTGACCTACCCTTTATGGCACTCAGCCGAGACCTTTATTAGTTAGTTAGCAACCAGCACAAGGACTCTCGAGAGGGAGCCGCGACTTGGACTGTTACCCTGTTATACGAGAGGGACTCGATCAGTTATACTTCTGACTACGGATTATTTACTTTTATTTTTCTATTCAGTTCTACCGTGGCCATGGCAAAAAAATCAGCATAGACTACTGACTATAATTTTGTTTTTATTGTTCGTAATACGTGTCAGAACCGTTTCAATTTTTTAACTGATTGTCGTACTCCACTTATCTTTCTGTTTTTTAATGTCTGCTAATTTTAAGTGACGTACCTAAATATAAATTCTGAACCTGTCATTGGTGGAATTTAATGTGCAACATGTATACTGGATGGTGTATCTTTAACTTCTATTCTTTCATGTGTTTCTACATTTAAGTTTAGACAAATAAAAATTTTAAATTTTATGTATCTATATATATAGTTCTATATATTTAAATAAGTCTTCAGTCACTTGAGAAACCTGCAATTTACAAACCTCAATTCGGCTTTGATTTCGATTTCCTAGGAACAGTTGGCAGTTCATTTCCTTTACGTGACAAGAAATGTTTACACATCTTCGCCGAGTAATCTACAGCTCGGGACACAAGCCATTACAACCACGACCTATTTCCCTTGGCATATTCGCGTTTTAGTTTATACGAGTAACAACAAGGTGCCTCTGTGAGGTGAAAATTATATAAGAAGTTTCTGAAATGTTCAATGATTTCTGATATATAAGAGAATACTAGACATTGAATAAAACTAATTATACGGATTTTATGACGTATATTTACGCCCAAGTTTCAACTCCTCGGCCACTTCCCACCAACTCAACTTGGAGCATTGGACCATGGGGTATGAGGGGTTTGATATCCTGATGTCATAGTTATTCAACTTTTAATTTTTTAGTTTTCGTCCAATCTACGCAGAAGGAGCTCACACTATCTTAAGGTTTTGCAGTAGGATATATAGTTAGGAATTTAATTTTATTAATTACATGATCCCATGCAGGTAGCACCCAGCGTTTCTATTGAAATTGTTTTTTTTTTATTTCAATAACTCGGCTTTTATCCCTGGTAGGAATCCTCCTAGTGTTTCTTTGTTAGATTCTGTGGTTTTTTTCAAATCTGATATATTAATAGGGCCTATCTAGATTATGGTCATAAACCTCAGACTTCTTTAAGCACTGTTAATTGTTAATGCTCACGTCACTCTTTAAGACAGAAGTGTAAACACTTAACTAAAATTATCTATATATTACAAATTCACAATTTAAATGTAGATGTTTTCGACAGCATTCTGTTTTTATACATAAGAGACGTTGCACCTTAATATTCACAGATCAATTTTTAAACGGTTTCTTTAATGGAATTAAATACTATTAGTATTAATTAATAGATATAAATTGAACGTTGTTGTAAATTAAATGGATTTTAAAATTATTTTTAATATAGATTTATTCGAGATCGGTGTTTCTCTGCATGATCGAGTATTTAACTTGGATATCCGCACAGTAAGAAGGTAACGGACATAGCTCATAGGATCAGTAAGCATGAGTTGCAACGAGCCGATTGTATAACTCGTAAGTCTGATAACCGATAGGGATGACAAGTTCACAATAAGGTGTTTGGCTCGTTCTACGGCGACTGTAGGACGACCCCTCACTAGACGGAGTGAGGACCTATGTGAGTCTGCGGGAAGTCGACGGATGCAAGTGACTCAGATTCGAACTCTGAGGCAGTCTGTGGGCCAGGCAAAAGTAACAGTGGACTAGTGATGAGATAAAATGTTTACAATGATGATAA
The DNA here is from genome assembly GCA_029286865.1 of Teinopalpus imperialis. Lineage (NCBI taxonomy): Eukaryota > Metazoa > Arthropoda > Insecta > Lepidoptera > Papilionidae > Teinopalpus > Teinopalpus imperialis. Next base: position 15,075,957 of record JAGSMU010000019.1, read on the forward strand.
TATCTATCGTTCTACATATCGGAATTTATTATATTTTAATATTGTGATGTTGGGATAGAATATATGGCATTCATATGAAGATGTTGTTTTGAACCGAATTGCACTCTATCAATGATGGTATCCATTTATAGCATTATACTAAATAACATCAAACAACAAAATTTACAGTGGTAATCTTTATTTGAATAGTAAAAGTTATTTAGAGCATTAACTGGTTGTTAACCGAAAAAGAACCATGCCCTCACAGAATATAAGCATAAAATATTAATAGCACTCGTGTTTCGATCAAACCGGTGACACTGTAAAAGCCAACAGGGCCAACGCAGCCATCGGCCAGGAAATAAAATAAAACAAAGATTGCGTTTCGTTTATTGAGTATAAAATGTTAAAAGATCTTAATCCTCAGAGGTATAACTGTTATAAATCTTTGATTGACATTGTTAGGATATTTTTTATTTCCTGTAAAGGATTTTTTATGTATTTATATATACCTATATTTATTTATTCTTTTATTAATTTATATATTTATTTATTTTTCATGTTTTTATTTATTTATTTATTTATCGAATTTAGTGGTTCATTTGTTTTCGTGCCATTTGTTTTTTCTTTAACATCCTTTTGTTAACAAATTTAAAACTTAAAATTTACGGATATGAATTTTACCGGACCAGCACCAGCGCTGCCGAAAAAGCTCGAAGGATTAATTATGTATGGGGAAGCTACTTTAAAAGAAAGCACGCTACGTTTTCTGTTCCAATGTTTTTTCCACTGTGTACCAAGATGAAAATGAAGAATTAAAGGTGATCGTGGAAGCGAATCTAATCGAAGTCAAAAAAATTTAAATTCACTTGAAACAAATAGGAAAATACAAAAAGCTCGAGAAATGGGTACCGAATTGACTAAAGCACACCAACATACACACAAAAATTTTGGTAATGTACGACAATCGGAAACGCTGATCACAGTGGTTCACAGTGGTCACCCAGGAGAACCGGCCGAATCCTGTCCCATGCGAAAGTTGCAGCAGATCTGTATTGTTAATTACAAACTATGATGGAAAAGCTAGTCGTTAAACAACCGAGACTGGTCAATTGCTCTAGCCCACTGCTGTTTCATGACATCACTAGACCCCATACTTTACGAAGATGGTCGCTAAATTAGAAGAGCTAAGATTGGAATGTGTCCGACATCTACCATACTCCCCGGACCTTACTCCAACAGATTACCACTTTTTTCGGAATTTGGACAATTAATTGCAAGGCAAAAAATTTAAATCCGATGAGGTAGTTTGCACTGCCTCATAGGAATTATTTTTTTTCTTTTCAAAGATTTTATTGATTTCTCACTCCCAATTTTTTTTCAGCAATGGAATCAATGAACTACTAATACTACTAACTATAAAATGGCGAAACCGCATAGATAATAATGGTATATACTATTGATTAAATAAATAAAAAAAAATAATGCTAATTTCATACTAATTTCAGCATTAATAATAGATATATACCATGTAATAAACTTAACATAAAATTTACTTAATATTTTAGGTAAAAGTATGATATATGATAAAATAAAAATCAACTCCAATCAGAATATATATTATATTCCTTTTATAATAATACGTTTTAAGGTATTTAATTATTGTATAGAAGCTGTAAGTTTGTTTGCTCCCGGCATGAGGTTCACTAGATGGTAAATGACCACCGATGTCATAAACACCTATATATAGGGCAATACGAAATATATCTTAAGGATATCACAAATCATAAAATAAATTATTAATACGAATTTTGTACGTACCGCATGATATATATTCTAAATAGGTTTCCGCGAAATGAAAAGTAGATTACGATTTAAATCCAATGCTAGGCATCGCCAGATAGCGTATTAAATGTTAGGGTCGGGTTGATATCACAGCGCTTGACTGATATTAGATTTAATTTAAATGCGTTACTAAGCATTGCTGTATTTAATCTTACAACTCTGATAAAGGTTTACTATATCCTAATCTCAAAACACGAAATATATTTAATCATATTGACTATAATAAACACCTAAGGAACCAATCCGTAATTCATAACAATCAATTCGCATGTTACGAAAAATAATTGATAGAGTAAAATACCTTAAAAGCGAATTCAGCTTTCCTAGAAGTGATCGCGGAATAGAATCTCTCTCACTATATTAATCTATTGTAGTCGTATAAGGTTATTGAGCTTAAAAAAGATATTATCAAAATAATGATTTGCTATATATAGCACAAAATATTGTTCCAAAGTTTTGATTTTATTTAGGATACTGAGAGTGATAAACGAGCACACAGTTCACCTGATAGTAAATGCGGGTTGCGTCTAATAAATACTTTCATTCGTCCTCGACAAAGATTTTATTTGCGAATGATCACACTTGAAGATTGAGACTATTTACAGGTACAGAATGTTTCTGTACTTGTAAATATACCACATCAAACAGTAACATGCTGCTATTTTGCCAGCGGTATTTCTGAAGGACATACAAGAAAACTTTCTTACATGCCGGTAACCTCCATCGCGTTGCGTTTGTATATTGCGTATTCATCGGTGGCGTTGATCACACACAACAGGGGACTCGTTTGCCACCTATTTTATAGCAATAAAAGGGGTACACTCACACAGTCCTTTACATGTATATGAATAAATATGTTGTCAAATATATAACATATTTAATTATATATTGCTGTGGTAGTTAGTGTCTAAGCGCTCGGGTTTTCCCTCAAGTAAAAAAAAAGTTAAATTTAAGTAAAGCAATATATATATGTTTATATATATATATATATATATATATATATATGTATATAAACTCCATAAACATAGTATATATATACATTTTCACTATTTGGCATAGGCCATCTCTGAAGCTCTGAGGGCGTTAGAGCAGTCTCCGCCATGCGGTTTCGCCGCAGAATGGTTACACACATGCAAGTTTCCTTACGATGTTTTAGCACGTGTAAAGTTGTTAATTGATGTAAAATAAATTTTACGGATTTTGCAATTAAAAGGCGTTTATAAATAAATATTTAAAGTATTATATTACATTGAATGATAGAGAATGGTGACAGACAATTACTCCGTCCTTTGTTATATTACTATACGAGAGTATAGCGAAATGAATATATTGTATCCTCCTTTGTAACCTTTACAGTATCTGAACATCCAAGTCATAGTGAGACATCATAATTATGTTGCGATAAAGCTCAAATGCCTTTTCAAATGAACATTAAATAGAAACGAACATAAGGCAAGCCTTTAGTTATTACATTATACTGGGGTGAAAGTTAAGCTAAATTTACGATTCGATAGTACAAATATTTACATATCCCTCCATTCAGGTCTGTATAGAAAGCTTGGCTAAACTAATATTAATAAATCAATAAGCTTCTTAGTAATCGTATCTTTGTAACTTGATTTCCAGTCTGGCTTTTCCTATTGTTTTCAGTAAATTTTTTTTAAGGGAATTTGTACCCTCAAGCGTTCCGTGCACATTTCAGGTTAAAAGTAATGGCAATGCGGGTAGTATGCGGTAATAATTTACAAAATACTAGAATAAAACTTTGAGTTCTTTTTTCTCACCCAAGGATCGAAGACCGATGCAGGATATGCATCGCAGGAATTATTTAAAATTTATTATTATTTAAAATTATCTAAAAGAGTGTAATCTGTCATCTAGTTATGAAAATATAATATAAAGCCATTTGTAGTGAGACCAACGACAGAAGTGATGCTTCTTACGCATTGTATGTAAGATTGAATTTATTATACACAAAACTATAAAACACAAAAAGTTAATACTTAAAAAAATATGTAAATAAGAGACACTAATAAATCTTACTATACTCATCTGTCCCTTCGCTTCTCAAACAATGAGGTTGCATCGATCATGTTATTTTTTGTCCCCATTGAGAATGTGCCTTAAGATGCTGCGGTTCAAAACATATTCGTTTCTAATCAGATACTAACGGAAAACTTACGAGGAACCAATCGTTATACTTATTCACAATCTGTATTATATATATATATATATAGTTCTTATTCTAAAATAAAATTATCTACGAGGTCATTTAATACTGATAAGATAAAGAGTATAATGCCATGGGTACCGTGAGGCATTTATATTTATTTCTCCACTATTTGCTTCGCTTATAAATAGTAGGTTATTAAAAGTAATGCAATTTTGAAAATTAAATTCGATTTTAAATTACACATTGGTCATTATTTCCATCGTTGTTTCATACAATAAAGCAATAAATGAAAAACGTCGGTATAGTCTAAAAAGCGTACCTGTTTTATACTCAAAATATTAAACCGATTACAACAAGCACTACGAAAACGAAGAAGGCAAAGAGAAACTACTACGAAGTTTTGGTAGAAAATTTATTAAAAATCAATTATTTACAAGCGAACCATGATTTAGCTGTGTACGGTATCAACATATTTGCCAATCAGACAGTTGCAGATTACAAACTTTTACGTGGATACACGTCCAGTGTAAGTTTTAATTTAATTACATGAGTCATTTATAAGGGAGACCATCCTAATTTGCTCAAATTCAGTATTGATAGTGTGTATTTTGCGGTCCGATCTTGAGCGCTGGCATTCGCTTGCGCAGGAGTGGTTTTCAATCTGTTTAGCAAAAAAATAAGAAGGAAGTGTTTAAGCATGTGTTTATTTTTTCTTTGATCTTTCTTCGTTCTTATTCAAAAGTAAGAACAATATGTCCCATAACTGTATATATTTCTCCTCCATCATTTTGAGAACTCAGGTCAAGATCCAAGACTAAGATTCGTTCAGTTTTGTCGATGGTTCGGTCAATTAGATGAGGGTTTCAGGCGAAGTAATTACTTATCTTCTTCTTAATTAGCCAATTATCGAGATAATATAATTATAGAAACGGAAATGAATATAACTAGACTCTAACTAGTTGGAGAATTGGATGAATTGTAGTAAAGTTTAATAGTGGTATTCGTAGTTCAAGGTAGTTACGCTACAACATGAATTTTTGTTGTTTTGTTGGCTTGACCAGGGAAATACACACCCGCATGGGATACCAGCGTGGAATGCCACCATTATGTCGCAATTTCATACGATCAGTTTAGCAATCGGGAGACTCGATTACGAGTAACGATGACTCATCGGGATGAACGTAGATTTCATGGGCCGCAAAAAATCACTAGTTATCAGGTCAATTGTGTGCCCCTTTTCACCCCTTTATAATGTTATAAATAAAATATTTGTAGTTTATGAATATTCTAAACAAATATGTGACTCAACTATCTATATGACTACTTACAATAAGCAGAAGTGAATATTTTGAGTCCATTTAACGGATTGGGTAAAAGGAGATGTTGTGGCAAAAAAAAATTGTGGCAAAGTTTTTACAACTAAGATACAATGCAGAAATTTATGGCACACTTTTGCTAGTAAATTATCAAAGTCCGTACCATAAATATGTTTCGTTTTAGTTTCAGGATAGTTCAGGATGTCAGAGGTCTATTATCTACAACATAATTTTCAGAATACGAAGAAAAAAAGGGGCCTTCAATTTTTCATATTATTACAAGCTTCATGATTGGAATATAATGTATGGATTCACACATTTAGATATATTTGCAACTTTTGTGTTTGTGTCCAGAAAATATTTGTAGTTTATGAATATTCTAAACAAATATGTGACTCAACTATCTATATGACTACTTACAATAAGCAGAAGTGAATATTTTGAGTCCATTTAACGGATTGGGTAAAAGGAGATGTTGTGGCAAAAAAAAATTGTGGCAAAGTTTTTACAACTAAGATACAATGCAGAAATTTATGGCACACTTTTGCTAGTAAATTATCAAAGTCCGTACCATAAATATGTTTTGTTTTAGTTTCAGGATAGTTCAGGATGTCAGAGGTCTATTATCTACAACATAATTTTCAGAATACAAAGAAAAAAGGGGCCTTCAATTTTTCATATTATTACAAGCTTCATGATTGGAATATAATGTATGGATTCACACATTTAGATATATTTGCAACTTTTGTGTTTGTGTCCAGAAAATATTTGTATTGATAAATAATGATAAAAAAATATAAACTACTCCAACGTAATTGTCTTATTTAATGATAAAATAGTTTACACGGACACCAGCACAAATATATAATCGCATCGGACTGAAGGGACTGGCAGCTGAAGGTCATGCCTAAGAAATTTAAATTTTGGAATAGAATAGGAATGTTGACCACCACAAAATTTAGACATCGAACATTGCCTGTATGGGTTATCGGAGTAAAGCAAATTCTCTTTATGGTGTTAGTTAAATATGTTATAATAATGATGAGTATTAATTTATTTGAAAAAACAAATCAACAGCATATATACCAGACAATTCAAAGGACAAATCTTTATACGAAAATATTGTGTAATATATTTACACCAATAACGGGTGGTACAACAGCATTTCCTACTTCATTGGGTACGTACATATAAATAATAGTAACTTGAAATTGAAAAAAAAAACAAAAACTAAATCAAAAAATAGAAATAATTGTGATACGTAATATTAACAATAACAAAAAAAGATTAATAAAATTTCAAAAAAATATCAGTTAGACCGGCTAAGTTAAAATATTTTTTTTTAATTGGAATAAAATATTCTGAAATATATTAGCATAATGTGTTCATATAGTTAATTTTTTTTTAAATAAACGAACGGTAAGAGAACAAATATAAAACACACAAACATCAGCACGACATCGATTCTAAGTTTCGGCTTTGCCTGCAACGAAGTGAATTTAGGCGTAGAATTATACCTTTTCTGGTCGCGAGAGCGTTATGATTGCATGATTGGATTATCGCTCAGCTAGTTTGTGCGCGTGTCACAACTCGTTTAAAAGAAGTTTTTCATTTTTTATTTAATTTACACTTCGTTTTAAAATAGATAAGCTTATGTGATTTTGCTATAATTGTATAAAACAAAATATATGTTAATTATTTGAGTGATAAGTATCGTATGACGGGTGAAAGAATAAAGAAATCCCAATTATTAGTAATAAGGTATTCTATTCTAGGCATTACAACTGGCGTAACATCGATAATTAATGAAAGATAAGTATTACACAAAAAAGAAAGTTTCTTATGGTGGAAATCCAATTTCAGGTACTCCTCGATCCTTAGGAACAAGATGGCAATGCGTTGGCACTTCTCGATTCTCAGGAAAGATAACGCACTTCCATTGTTTATTGAGGATGGATGTAAGTGTTATATAAAAATCATTATTTAGTGAAATTGATCGTCATCAAAAAGGGTCATCCTTTCTGTTGTACCAATAGTGATTCAGTTGACTAACACTAATTTATATATCAGTGTTTGAAGAGAACCAGTTCCATTAACGCGGACTTGCAGAGGAATTAATCGGTGTATTTCGAAATTATAACCAGATTTTGCAGACACTGACATATATTGCGGCAGTAACATCCTGGCTTATATTAATTGCTGCATCAGTGCACATCACTGCAGATTCAACGCAGCTTGTCTGAAACTTATTGTTGCAGTAAAATTATGTCACATGAATCAAGCTATATGCGAATGTACAATTATTTTGGAGAAAAGGGGGTTGAGTTCGCAGTGTACGCGTACTAGACGTTTTACTTATTTGTTTAATTTTGCCAGTACTTTAATACTCTCAAGAACTCTCTCTCTTTCTCTCTTTTCTATAACATTAGGAGTAGCAAACGTACATGCATTGCGGTAGGGGTGACACCCCTGATATGGATTTCCTTGTTACCCATAATTATCTATCTATCTCTCTATATCTCTCCATCTCTCTATATCTCCCTACATAAGATATGACAGTATTATGATGCTATTTCATACCGATATACTATGATGGTGTAATGTTTCTCCTGTTGAGGGACTTTTGGAACTTTTGTGTTTAACTAGAGTATCTATAACGAGACTCTATCACTATTAAATGTGTCTCATTCAAGTTAGATCTATTGTGCGCTCACTTTTATTTTGGCACTGATTTCATAAATCATATGACGAGCAGGTCGTTTGCGGTCGAACCATGGTTTTCAACATATACACCAAAGCATTTATAGTAGGTCCTTACCTATGAAATTGGCGTTTTGTATGAAATAAGTTTTTTTTTTCTAACTTTTTATTTTTGTCATTCAAAGTAATCCCCATGTAATCGATGCATTGTATTATGCATCGATTGCATTGATATTGCATGCAAGCCAATGCAGTGTTAGTTTATTGATGCCCTTCTTGTAAAAATCAGCTGAACGGGAGAAAACAAACTCTTCAAAAGCATTTTGTTCTGCCTCTCGGGAATTGAATTTTGAAACAAATTATAATATTATAATGTTATTGTTTTATGAAATAAATAAATCTAATCTAATATATCTATAGGTACCACCAATTTGAAAGATATCTACTGCAACGTTCTTCAATCTTCCTTCAATCTCTTCCAAATGATTCAAAAAATTAACATCTCTCATGAGATTCATGTAATATTCCACTCTTTTATCAGCCATATTGTAATTTAAAAGGCTTTCTGCTTCAAAAACTTAATTCAAAATACATAATCATTTTTTGCGCAAATAAATATTCTACATATATAGTTATGTTTTATCATTACTTTAGAATGTTAAAGTTTTTTTTCATTTGACCCATTGATTAAATACACAGACAACTTTATTCGCTCAGGAAACCTTTATTGGACCTGTCAGTATTCAGTAAACATCAAACATCCCTGCTCGTCTAAAAAGTGTGTACGAGTGTAACGTTTTATTTTATCCTTACAGTACGTTTACTCAATCGAATTGCTTACTTTTATTCAATATTTTATCGTTAGTAATTACAGACTTCCATTCAATATTTGTCTATTTATTTAGTGTCTAATATAATAATTTATTTAGCGTAAAATGGAGCCAAATAAAAAGTTATGCTGAGAAAGAATTAATTTTGTTTTTTTGAATGAAATTTATAGTGTTTAGTAAACACTATAAATTTCATTCATTCAGTCATTCAAAGAAATGAGTTACTTCGTTATTTAATGATATAGACATAAATATTACGCTTATTTTTTCATTGTTTGGTGACATTCAACCATTCGGAGTGATAATTCTTTATTATATATACTACGGCCCATGACATCTCCATTCATCCTTGACAAGAAATCATATTCAATTCGGATGCGTTGTCTCCCTTTAGGACTGAAATGGAATGCCTTCTCACCAGTAATATAGGTCTCCAGATCCTTGATCGCACTACACGAAACACAACAGCATTATGTTGCCATTTCACGCTGGTAATCTGAGATGGCGTGGTCCTACCCCATCCGAGCTGACCCATTCGTTCTGCGGCTAAAATACGAACTGCAGTGTAGGTCTCCCACTGTTATATAATACGAAAACTACGTTTAGTATATGTAACCTTACGTACACCTTTTTCAACTTTAGAAAAATATTTATCTAATATTTGCTTATTATTGATTACTACTGCTACTTATAACAAATTTATAATCCAGCAAGTGTTCTTTTAAAATTTATGAAGATATACCTAAATTTGAGGTTGCCAAGTGCAATAGGACCATCGTTCACACATTTCAAATAAATTGCAAACTCTGCCATCATAAATTGTGACAATTTGATTGGCTGGAAGCCAGTTCTGTGAAGAGCCCCTAATGAATACGATTTCACGCAGTAAAGCCTGCAGTTTTAGTTTCATTATAGGTAGAGCACATAGCACTATTCGAAAGATTTTTATAAATATTAGCATGAGATACGAGCACGCAGATAAGTGTTTTTTTTTAAAGAAAGCTAGCAGTTGTTAACATTACTTACATTTCGGTTAAGCCCTCAACTAAGCTTAAATTGCTTGTGTCATATATATATATATATATATATATATATATATATATATGTATATATATATATATATATATGTATATATATATATATTTTTAATAATAGTACATTTATTATACAACGTTGTTACGTAACAGATATTTGATTTGATTTACAATTACAATTTCAACCATTTATTTTCTTCTCTTTAGCAACCGTGCTAGGTCTTAGACCTGTGTTACAGCTGCTATGCCCCTCCGGATGAAGTTTAATTTAAATAAAACTTAGAATTACTGTTACATTAAAACTATAGATTAATTAAAGAAAAAATAATATATATATATATATATATATATATATATATATATATATATATATATATATATATATATATATATATATATATATATATATATATATATATATATAAATTAATGACATTGTAAGTAACAAACGAGCACACAGTTCACCTGATGGTAAATGATTCCTGCGGCCCATGACATCTGAATTCATTCTTGACAAGGAATCATAATGCAGATGTATTGTCACACTGGAGGACTGAGATAGAATGCCTCGTCACCAGTAATAAAGGTCTCTGGATCTCTCCCTGCACTCACCAGACGAAACGCAGCAATATTATACTGCTATTTTACGCTGGTATTGTGTGATGGTGTAGTCCTACCCCGTTCTAGCTGACCAATTGTTTCTGCAGCTAGAAACAAACTGCAGTGTAGCTCTACCACTGTCAGGAGATGGTTTACGTCAATAGTCCAATGATGGATTCGAATACGATGTTAAATTTCGCAAACCATGATTAAATTTTGAATTGCCACCAAAATAATTAAAAAATCCAAGAAAGAAACGTTTTTCTCCAATTTCTAAAAAAGAAGGAGCTATAGATGCTTTTTTGAAATGTTTCTAATTAGGCGTCCAAGCTGCCAGTAACAAGAAAATAAACTCCTACACTTATAAGACTCATTTTGTAATTAAAAGTAAGATATGTTTTATATTTTATGCATTTAATGAGATTTTTATTGCATGATTATTAATTATTGAATGTGTATATTTCTACGAAAATTTGTACGTTGGAGTTATACTTTATTTATTCATAAGAAGTGTTTCTAATTATATGACCACCACTGTATATATACAAAACAATTTCAAATCTGTACATTTACATTTATCCAAGTAAATGTCGACACGTGTAAAAAGATATCGCTGTGACCAAAATCGGAAATGGCGGTTAATGCCGACAAGAGATAATATTTCAAACGTTTTCTTTATCACATTATATATGAATATTGTGATTGATGATTGATCTTTACTAATATAGAAGGGTAATTTCATTTCTTACAATGCGAATCAAGTTAAAATTTTCGTTTTAAAATATTATGATAATATTATTTTATAATGTCTCATGGTTTAAAGTACGGTCTGCAAAACTAAAATTTCGAATCCACCATTCGACTATTGTCATGACCATATCGTAACACAAGCAATTTAAGCTTAATTGGAGTGGTAAGTTACTTATATTAATAGCACCGAGAGCGTTATTTAAAAACACAATATCCCGAGTGATAAACAAGCACACAATATATACTCACCTGATAGTAAATAATGACTGCAGCGTATGACATCTACCTCTAAACTCTACAAAGATTCAAGATACAAGTACCAATTACACGAAACACAGCTGTCAGTATGCTGTAATATCACGCTACTGTTCTGCGAGAGTGTGTTCTTTCCTCGTTCAAGCCGATGCATTCATGCATTTGAAACAAACTGCAGACCAGTTACGCCACTGTAAAATTCTATAATCATCGGTATATAAGTTGATAGGTAATGTCATAAAACAATTTGAACATTTTCTCTATCCATATGACATTGTAGTATTATGATCTCTTCTTTAGCATTTAAATAATCAACCATTTTAAGAAGGTGTTGGTAAAACTTTTCTATCCTAGAAGATTTGCTCTCAATAACCACATTAACAAAACCAATTGACTTCTTGAATCTTGCTAGTATCCTATAAGGATACTGGCGGTATTGCTATGCTAGTCCCCTTTCCGCAGCCTGTAAAATTCGAGTCCCCAAAACCTTCGTGCAGATGCTCCTTCTTTTGCATTTTGATAAAAGGCTAGTTAATTCCCTTTGCATTCCTATTCATTTAATTGGTTGAGATCTTTATATTACAAGACAAAATACTTTCAGCAGACTTCCTAATAACCAGTAAATGACATATCTAGAAAGATTCTCGAGTGTTCTCGTATCGGTCATTTTAGTGTAGAACGACCCAACACTAGATGGAGTGACGAACTATGCAAGTTTTTTGAAGCACAGTTGGTTCTGAATAGTACTCTGTGATAGTCTGTAGAAATAGCCTAAGTGTAGCGATATAGTAAAGCTTTCCTTATATACATGTATAAGGTCATCATTCAGCCGATCTTTAGTCCACTAGAACAGGAATATTAAACAAATACAAAAAAAAGTAAAGAAATAATTATTTTAGGCAATGTATCTTGGTTTAACTTGTGTATAAAATCGTCGTTGTATATAAACTCTTAGCAAATTTAAAATTAATGGCTCGACGTTATTTAATCGAACGATTAGAATGTTTATGTATTTTGTCTATGTACACATGACACATGTTATAATAGATAATTTATTTGAAAAGGTTCTTGGAATAATTTTATTCAACTTTATTATATTTAACCAAATACGATACAATGGACGGACTTAATGTAATCTGGCATACCGTACCAGTCAACCTAAGGCGAAATGAAAAATTGTGACGGGCGTTTCAGCAAAAAGGCATAAAAATTAAACAAAGTAAAAATAATTCAAATCAAATTAAATCGAACAACAAACGTGTACTAGAACAAATTAATCAAACTTGAATTTAATAATTTAATTAATCGAATCGCATGCCTAGTAAAATGTAAAATTTTGTCAAAATTGAAAGATTCTTTTTATTAAAGTCACATAGAACGATACCAAACACCTTTACAGGGACACTTAAATGACTAAGATATATAGATATTAGTTTTTTTATATCTCAGCATTAAGTAAAACGAGTGTATCCCGTTACGTTACAAGCGCATAAACTTTAACTTTAACCAATTTTAGTTATCATTCCATATTACCTTTGTAAATTACACAAGGGTTTACACACCTTAAAGATTATAATTACAAAATATCGATAAATAAAATTCATATGACCGTCTTCTCTTATTTCCTAGATTTCAATTTTGAAAATTTCTTTTGATATGGTATATGTATATATACACCTATATATATATCTATATATATATATATATACATATATATATATATATATATATATATATATATATATATATACATATATATATTTATATATATATATAATTTTATTAAATTTTTTTATGTTCAGTTATTGTAAGTAAATTGCAGTGACCGCCTATGAAAGGAATTGTATGTTATTGGGAACTTACCGCCCATATTTATATAATGTTAGATACATGATATTGGTTCGATATATATAAATAAATAAATAGAATAAATAAGCTAGGTCGAAGAACTTCGAAATGTCTAGAAAAGGTGATTCTCCCCATAGGTCTTGACAGCCTCACGACACGATGTTGTGATGAGACCCCACGAAACCTCTACTATTAACCTCTGACGAGATCGCTATCTTGTGGGAACACCATAAGAAATCAAGATAGGTCCATATTTGTTTGAGTTGACACAGTTACTCTTATTGGTTATTTTTGTCTTGATTGCTTGAAACTTCCATGCAACATTTAAGACTTGGGACTAACCTGTGCGGTGGCAGCGGTGGAACAGTTGCGTCAGGACAGAAGAATGCTGCAGATGGAGTTATTCAAAAGTCGCATAAATTATTTGCCTGAATCTGTTATTGTTTATTTATATTATTGGTGAAATGTTTTCAGTTTTCCTGTATTAAATGTACATATGTAGAGAGTAGTATTTTTCGCAGATTAAGATATTTCGCCTTATTTCTCTTTCTTAAAAGACTCCTCCAAACATATTAGTAATAGTCTCTTACGAGAATATTTTGGGTAAACAAAGGTTATGTATTTGTATGTTTACAGAGTTAAGAGAAATAAGCTTGAAATAATTACTGTTCCATTGTTGAACAATATCTAACTTAGACAACACATTTATTGCCGCGATGTTTGTTTTGGGTTTTATGACATATTGTTATGTTTAGATCCTAATGAAGCATAAATATCGTTCATGGAATAAATGAATACAACCATACATATATATATATATATATATATATATATATATATATATATATATATATATATATATATATATATACATATATATATATATACATATATATATATATATATATATATATATATATATATATATATATATATATTAATGCATGCGCCATTGCTATCGACCTAGGGAACATTCATGAACTTCATTTTTAGCAGAAAGCACTATTGGGCATCTAAAACCAATTGCTTAACATTATAGTATAGTCTATAAATACAATATATATAATCATTACTAACATTAAATACGACTTTAAAAATATGATAAATTAATAACTAAAAATAAATATCCTTTTCTCTTTGCAGGTATCGTATTCGTATTCAATTCCAACTTTTGATACAAATTTCATCAACTTAAGAGAAATATAATTAAAAAGATAATATAGTCCCAGGAGGTAGACTTAATTATAAATAGAAATGAAATGTAAATTAATTTCCTTTATACTGGAGGTATTCAATAATTAATTTTCTTTTTACGTGTAAGTAAAGCTGATAGTCATACTCTTCAAGACATCGGATGATACATATATATATATATACATATATATATATATATATATATATATATATGTAGTATAACATAATATAAGTTGTAAGTTTACATAATACACCACACCCCACTGTCCATTAATTCAATTTCTCCTTAGCCTAAAGATTGTCTGAAAATAAATGCCTACTTACCTAGTTTCTCGTGAACTTTTTTTGTTTTCGTGGTGTATATAGTGATAAAAATTAGCTCTCAAATTAATTCGAAAATATGTAAACTAGTAATTTCTTGGAAGATAAGTTTGTAAAATGGCCCTACATAATATGAAGGTATTTGTTTTAAGTGGATATCCTTGGGCGCAACGCCAAGTGGTTGAATATTATATTTTACATTTGCCTAAGCTTTCACGATGAAATAACTTCATTTATATATTTTGAAGAAGAGGTTATGAAACGCATCTACGAAATTATTTTTAAGAAAATTAATATGATTTTATTAATCCTTTTGAATGATACTGCGTCTCCCTATCGCGTTCCTCTTCATATCATTGCTTATTATGGTATAAAATAGAACTGAAGTGTTAAATATTATTAAAATAACATCTCTTTTCTTCCATTCCAAGCTTTCGATAACATTGAGAACAAAAATGTTTTAAAAAGCTTTCAAGCTTAGACCAAGACCAGATGAACGATATCAGTACTCAGCAGCAGTACGCCATACGGTTGTCAACGGCTAAAACAAACATACTAAACAATATCATTTATACATGAATATGTCTATGTATTTTTGTAGTTTAGTATACACCAGAGAATACATATACGCTACGTTCAGATGTGATCTATCAATGTCATCAGGTTAAAAAGTTTTCGAACAGATTTTACTCTTAAAACCTCGTAGCGGATTAAGCTATTACGTTAAAGAGTAAAATAATGTCGCTGTTTTTAAATTGAAAATTATAGTCTTACTGAATTAACTTTTAGCCTTATTTTGATATCCACACGTGTATTCATTTGTCCTGTAAGAATATTTTAAAGGAAAGTAATTGAGATTTTTATGAATCTAAGTATGACAAACGAGCACAGAATTCAGTTATACAAAGCGATGATACCATTATTTCCTACAAAGGCATAAAATCACCTCTAACAAGGATTTTATATTTAAAAATAATTTATTCTTTTGTCTTTAAACACTAGAAGATGTTCTATAGTCCATATAAAAACTATACAGGGTTATTGGTAATTCGACGTATTCCCGTTAGGAGGTGATGGTAATAGGCATATAATTATAATTAGGTATATAGGTTAGGCATATAGGTATAATTTGCAATAATTTTAACCCCCATATGCATTATGCAAAAGTGAACCATTTTTGAGTTATCATGATTTTTAGCCTTTTTTCAAAATAAATCAAAAATGTAACATCAAAAATTTATTCAGAAAAAAGTATCAATTTAAATCTCATTTATAAAAACAATTAAGTACTGATTAATTATCAATATTAAAACAACAATTATCGGTCCAAATATAAAAAGGCGAGAAGAAAAAGGATTTAATTTCAATATTGACATTTATTTCCACTAAAATGCCTTAAAATAAAAAAAAACGTTATGAAACTTGGCTTGCAGATTATTTTAAAAACTTAACCGTTTTATTAGCTCTCCAATAATGCATAACAACTAGTAACTTATTTCAAAGAAACTGAAAAAACAAAGGAAGCAGGCGGAAATTCGTATTTGAACTAAACTAGCCAGTTTGCTTCCTGCATTGACTTAGATACGCAGTAAACCTATTTGCAATATATTAAAACATCGAATTTAAGTTTAAATAACTGCAACCATGATGACCATGACATATCAACAAAACGACATACTGAACAACGACAAAAAGACTGACGTCACCAAAAAAAACTTCCGGTACTTACGTTTGCGTTAAAAAAACGGAGCGTTTAAAAAAAACCCCATCAATGGACCGATGTCTATCAATGTCCTCTCATTTCGAAATACTATCCATCAACTGAAACAAGGGGGTGTGTATCAACGCACGCGTTGCGCTATTTATCTTAGAGCTATCAGAAGAAACAAATTAAACACTTTAATACATGGGGCGTGACTAAAAAAGAAAAGGGGGAACGGAAAAAGCCCTATCACATGGTCTTATGAAAGGCATAAATTTTATAGATGAGGCATCTGCTTCCCTTTTACACTTCATAGTTTGTGGTGAAATAGGGTAAAGTATTAAACTTGTGGATATTGATGAGAAAAATATTGTATATAAATACTTAATTTAATAATTATTTTTACAGGGTAGAGTTGTTTTATCCTAGATGTTCTTGTATAATCCAATCATATTTTGTAAACCTAATTAATTTACAAAGACAGACTTTTTTTGAATTGAATTTCATAAACCTTTTTAGTAGGAAATTAACTGTATTATTATAAACTTACACCAAAAGGTCTATTTTAGAAGAATTTCAGACGTAATAAATATTAATGTTTAATTTGGAACCTTTTTAAAACCATTAAATGTAACTAAATATTCTTGAAGAAAGAGTTAAAGTATATTTGGAGTGGTTTATTATGAATTATAGTACATTTTTAAGTAAGATTCTTATATAATACTCTAGTTGAAAGTTTAAAAAAAATCAAAGAATATATATTGAATCATATAAACATTCTATAATAGAAATTGTTTTTATTTAAAACTAAATTTCACTTTTAAGAACAAAACGAACGCCTTCCAGTAGAGATTTATATCCGCGGTAGCCGTTTACAGTCACTCGCGACTAGTGACGCCGGTAAAAAAATGTGAAGTCCCCTTCGATATCCGGATTCTAAATTTGTAGCGCACCCGCGGCGCATCGACATTTACAGACTGCGTTCTTTTAAATGTCGTTAGAAGCTTTATAGATTATTCGATTTTGTCTGAATTACTGGAAGCAGTGATGTATCACGTATGTGGATTCAAATTGAAGGAATAAAATTAGTTGTCTATCACGTGCTTTCGTTACGTTTAACGAAATCACAGCTGAATTGAATATTGAGTATATAATCAATGTGATGTGATTTCATTCTATTAGCCAACTCTGAAGGTCTTTTTGAAATAAAACACTTTTCAACCTGTCACCTAAAGTTCAGTTGATTTTTATCCCAAATTGAAAATGATTACTAAAATGTAAAACAACTGCAAGTAACGTGTGCGATATGCATAGAAACATAGATTGGAAGTGTATTACCTCGATTTGCTTAAAAACATCGATTTTATGTAAAGACATATACAATAGTGAAGTCAGCGCTTTTTATGGATTAGTGATGGACTGTTCAGAACTGTTCCAGTAACTGTAACAGAGCAGTTCCACTAGTCCACTAATACTGCACCTAGAAGAAATCTCCACCGTGATAGGAGACGTGTACCGACAATACATAACTTTTGCTCATGTACATTCCAAATTGACAAATTTACTTTTATCATTTTTAAAAGTTTTCTTAACAGTGGTAGAGGTACGCTGCAGTTTGTTTCTAGCTGCAGAATAAATGGGTCAGTTCGACCGGGGTAGGACTACTCCCTCACAGAATACCACCGTGAAAAATCGGCATAATGCTACTGTGTTTCGTTTTGTGAGTGAAGGGATCCAGAGACCTACTATATTACTGGTTAGGAGGCATTCCACGGTGACAACGCGTCTACAGTATAATTCCTTGTCAAGGATGAATTTAAATATCATGGGCCACAGGAATCACTTACCATCAGGTGAACTGCAGCCAAGAAGGATCCATCAGTCACTTACATCCTCAATAGAGAATCATAATGCAGTTTTGCATTTTCACTTTTAAGTACTTACCTGGTTACCATTTATAAGGGTTCCCGGCTTCTCTCTTCAACAAGACGAAACATAGTAGCAAGAAACTACTATTTAACTATTATTCCACTTGAAGGTCCTAATACTACACCGTTTTTTATTGTAGTATATGCGGCAAATGAGCATGCAGCCCACCTGATGGTAAGTGATCAAATGAGCAGAGCAGATTTTTCAGTATTACATCCAATTTATTGATAGTTGGCTATGCCGTGACTCCAATAATCATTATCATCATGATTTCAGCCTATTATTAGTAGCAGTACTGAATATAGGCTTTGTTGTATCATCATATATTTGTTATTTGTTATTTGTTATTTGTTATTTGTTATTTGTTATTTGTTATTTGTTATTTGTTATTTGTTATTTGTTATTTGTTATTTGTTATTTGTTATTTGTTATTTGTTATTTGTTATTTGTTATTTGTTATTTGTTATTTGTTATTTGTTATTTGTTATTTGTTATTTGTTATTTGTTATTTGTTATTTGTTATTTGTTATTTGTTATTTGTTATTTGTTATTTGTTATTTGTTATTTGTTATTTGTTATTTGTTATTTGTTATTTGTTATTTGTTGTTATTTGTTGTTGTTATTTGTTGTTGTTATTTGTTATTTGTTATTTGTTATTTGTTATTTGTTATTTGTTGTTGTTATTTGTTATTTGTTATTTGTTATTTGTTATTTGTTGTTATTTGTTATTTGTTATTTGTTATTTGTTATTTGTTATTTGTTATTTGTTATTTGTTATTTGTTATTTGTTATTGTTATTTGTTATTGTTATTTGTTATTGTTATTTGTTATTTGTTATTTGTTATTTGTTATTTGTTATTTGTTATTTGTTATTTGTTGTTGTTGTTATTTGTTATTTGTTATTTGTTATTTGTTATTTGTTATTTGTTATTTGTCATTTGTTATTTGTTTTTTGTATATATATTTGTTGTATATCATCGTCACCAGTAATTAATGTCTCCAGATCGCAACACTCGCCAGACAAAACACAGCAGCGTTATGCTGCTATTTCACGCTTGTATTCTGCAAAGGCGTGGTCCTACCCCTGTCGAGCTGACACATTCATAGAAATGTAAAATGCTAGAAGCAAACTGCAGTTTAGCTCTCCCAATGTCTGTCACAGGGTGCGACCCTGAATCATCTGCAGCTATCGACTTCTCATCCTCATTCCATCTTAGGAGCTCGTCCTCCACTGCGTAACATGACTCTACCACGTATAAAAACTATTTGTGAATCTATTTTACGAATTTGAGACATATTGAACATTATAATATCGTTGGGACAACTTAAAATAGACGGTAAGCAAAACTACATCTTACAGATATCAGATTTAGTCTAGACACATCAGCTGTCTCGGAACTCTGGCATGTCCTGTTCTGTTGCTTTGGATGAATTTAGTCATTGTATAGCGATTTCATATATTATATAAATAATTTTTTATTTTATATTTTACAATCTATGCAAAGTACAAATAAATTTTATATTATTTGTATTAGTTTATTATTTACTTTTAATTTTATTATTTACTTTTAACTATTAATTCGTATTTTATGTACTTTTAAAATTAAAATAAGTTTCTTCTTACAACCTCTATATATCCTCAGCCCAACCAAGTAGGCTGGTAGAGAATGACTTTTAGCATTAAGTGCCCATATTTATACAACGTTTGTTTTATTCGTTCGTGCAAATAAAGAATAAATAAATAATATATTGAATTGATGTATATAATTAAAATAACTATGCTACATTTATTTTAAAAATAAATGTAGCATAGTTATTTTAACCTATAATTAAAACACTCAAAAATAAAAAAATACACAAATACTCCATGACTAGACAAATAACACACGACTAGCGACCCAGCAACCGCTACTGACGATATCGTCTACCTAATTCAAAATTAAATCTGTTAGTACTTCTATTATATCTATAGGATTCAAAGTATTATAAAATATTTACTAAATATAACAATAAATTAAAAAACTTTATTCAGGATATTACTGTGTTTACGGTGTTGGATACGTACGTAAGAAAACCTGCATGTCCATGATAATAATTTAAAAAATATATATTTAAAAGCCACTTGAGGATCGAAGACATGTGAACTTCTAAGACATAATGAAGTCCAATAATCCACTGTTGAATTGGTTACCATATTTCTTTTTGTGGAAATAAACAAAGTTTGTTTCCTTTTAATTGGTATAGAGAGAAGAAAATACATTTATATCAGTGTATTTAGTAATTCTTTCTACAATTAATGATTGCTTGTAAAACGGCACTTTATAAAGCCCACAAACTAAAATCGATCCTCGGTAAAGATAAAAGATGCAAATGTGATGTCATCCCTGAGGTTTGAGATGGATTGCCTCGCTATCATCTGGGTGGATCCCCACACCTGGTCGAGCCAATATGTTACGCCCCATTGTTTTTTTTTAATAAAGACTATAAGGAATGCTATTAAAATTACTAGTATTCCAGTAAACCACTACAACTAAGCTAAAAATGCGCTAGGAGATTCGAACCACACTAGTTTCGCAGACCGTACCCTAGACCATTAGGCCATTGATATGCTTCGAAATGTTGATGATAGAAACAGACTGGTTCTACCACTGTTCACAAATTGTATCGTATGAATTTTTATTCACTGGCATTTGAGCCAGGACCTATATATCAGTGGGAATGCTGACCGCCGCGGCACGCGGCCGACCTACATTTAATTGTGATACTGGCTTGAAAATTAAGCTCGATATAAAAACGTAACGAAAGTCTCTTGGGGCGATAATTTTTATGTTTTCAATGTTCATCGTCCACCAAATGAAAATACCTGTCCGTTCAGCATAATGCGGTTTTCAAAATGGCGCTGTAAAAACTCCGCAGGGCCTGTCGTAAATTTTTAGGCAGAATTGTGTTTGACTTTACTGTCAAAAGCGGGATAATAAAAAAGTTTTGAAACATGCTCGCGAGTAAATTGACTTACCTGTTTAGGATTGTTGAATATTCAGGTATTGGAAACGATTACAATTGTTTAGGCAAAATCAAAAATTACTGGAATTCTCTTATGTTTATATCTTTTAACGTTTATATTTCTTTACAGTGGTAAAGCCACGTTGCAGTCTGTTTCTATCTGCCAAATGAATGGATCGGCTTAACCAAAGATGGATTATGCCCCCTCAAAATACCACCCTGAAGCAACATAACATTGTTTCGTAAGGTGGAGGCAGGGATCCGGGGACCCAAATCCTACCTGTATTGAGTCCCCGATATTCCACCTCAATCTTCAGGAGTTCACTCCGCGTACATCCTGAAACTTTAGATGTCATTGATTAAATGTCATCACTTACCATCAGGTGAAATGTGCACTTATTTGTCATTTCTATTAATATAACCAACACCGATAAGAGAGGTAGAACTACACTACAGTTTGTATCTAGCTGCAGAATGAATGGGTCGGCTCGACCGGGACAGGGGCCACTACCTCAGAGAATAACAGCGTAAAATAGCAGCATAATCCTTCTGTGTTTCGTCTGCTGAGTGTCCGGATCCGGAAATCTTTATAACTGTTGATGAAGCTTTCCATCTAAGTCCTCAAGGGTGACAACGAAATAATTTGAAATAGTAGCATTAAGCAGCAAAATTTATTACTATACTATTCAATGTGGGTTTGTACGTAACTATGTCAAACTAGGAACTAGCTATAGTATAGGTCTAGCACTGAAAAAATTAAATAGAATGGTATTGGAAATACGCCTTATCTTTTGCCCTACTACTTTCAATGCGTAATGGACAGAACATTTCAGCTGAAAATAGTTCTTTTTGTCACAGAAAAATAAAATAAATGAAGTTTCTTAATGAGAATGGGAACTATTGAGGAATCGACGCTATTAAAACCAAAGAGGGCCGGACGTCTATTTTTGGATTATTATCTTTACCAGTAACAAAGCAATAAATGGAATTTTGGAATCTCTTTCTGAGTGGTGGGCCTTACTTAAGTATCGATTGAAGTTTACCGACATGTTTTTGATTTGTCACGTCACAAATGCAAGATGTATTTGCGGATTTATTTACATTTGCATACTTGAGCATATTTTAAGTTTAATTTTGTGTTCTAAACACGTTTAAAATATGTAGTCACAAAGTATAATTAAGTATTTTCGGTTAATTTAATAATATTATTACTTCATTTATTTTAATATACTATACTTTAATATACTATACTTTAATATACTATAATATATATATAATATACTATATTTTAATATACGTTACAAAGGTAAAAACAAGAAGTATATAAGTAAGGATACTTTTTAATTGACTTCTTTATGAAATATGTTATCGATACTTTTGCCAGTAATAAGGGATGTACCTCATCGATATGTGAAGGAATACCGCTTCCGAATATGCTTTCCTGAGTGAACGAACCCGAGAGCGAGACGTGTCGTGGCTTGTGCCGTTCTATATTTAAGATGAAGCGCCGACTGAGGGCGCTCGCCTCCCCCCTTCTTTTGTTCCTATTTCCAAATTCAAAAAATAGAACCGAAGGGTGTTTCGGGATGTGCGTGAGTCAGTGACGGAACGCCCGCGCGTGCGCATACCCGTGCGTGGCACGCGCTTAAATGTATTCGGAAAATAAATTTCGTTTGGCAATAGTGTTGAGTGCGTTCGCCTCTGGCCCTAATGGATTCCTCAGTGATTGTGATACATATGTTTAACAAGCCAGCATTATTTCTGTATGTATTACACAAGATTATCTCTTTACCGGTTTACCCTAATTTATAGGTAACACGTGTTTCTTATATTAGGTATTCATTAATCAAATTTGATGCGGCTGAAATTTGTTTTTAACAATAAACAATACTTTGAGTCTAAGTGTTTACATAAAATAAAATATACGAATATATTTTTATTTCAAAATGTAATTTTTACTGCTTGTAAGGATTTATTAAAAACGGAATGTAGTAGCCCAACATTTTATTGCATTCCGAACGTGCAATTTTTGTTGAATGTGAAAAATTTTCATGAACAATTTCGGCTGAAAACCGGCGTCTAGTGTAGAATTAATAAACGCGGCGTGCCAACCTCGTTTGTGCCAGTGTTAATAATTCACCGGTAGGTATTTTGGTTAATTTCGAGGGCACCCGCTCGTCCACTTCCACACGTTGGTTATAACGAGATCAGTGTTGTCAGCTTTCCAAACTTACCTTATTTATTTCCCTAAATAGTGAATAATGTGCTTCTTTTATTTGATTGATTTTTATTTATTGATGAATTTATTTATTTATACTAAAATTAATATTTATTGATAATGTTTTGTTCATTATATAATTTTCTTAACACTCTATACTGTTTGATTGACTACTCATATCAAATATTACTCAAAAGAACAAAGATTTCCGGCCAGCAACAAAAAATAATTTTGCAAAAGAAAATTACTAGGTACAGGTAACACTAGACAATTATTTTTAACGCACTTGGCGCTAGAAACTAAAATGCACGTAATTTAGAACACTTTATAACTTTTACATATATTTAATATCTAACTTCAAACGCTTAATATACAGCATATTGATTGTCTACCTGATATACTAATTCGTAGACTTAAAATAAATCCTCATGTAACCGACTGGAATGACTGTCGTCGACTACGATGGACCGGGGAAGCAATACCAGTGTGAAGTAGCATCATCACTGCTGTGTTTCGTTTGCTTAATGTAGAGATCAAGAAAGGAATGAAGGCATTTCATCTCAGCCACTTGCCATCAGATGAACTGTATCATCATTTAGTATATTACCCTTCGTTTTTTAAAAAGTAACGTAGACTTCAGGGGTGGTAGCGTGTCTGCAGCGTGATTCACTACTTGAATTTTCTTTTTTTGGGCTCTGACTCGTTAGATGTTAGATACTAACTCTACTATATGCTCATTTATTAGCCTCATACTAAAAAAAAAAGTTACAGAATTAGGAAACCGTCCACTAATGAAATCTTTGTTCATTTTAATATACTATAATATATATATAATATACTATATTTTAATATACTATACTTTAATATACTATAATATATATATAATATACTATATTTTAATATACTATACTTTAATATACTATAATATATATATAATATACTATATTTTAATATACTATAATATATATATAATATACTATATTTTAATATACTATACTTTAATATACTATACTTTAATATACTATACTTTAATATACTATACTTTAATATACTATACTTTAATATACTATACTTTAATATACTATACTTTAATATACTATAATATATATATAATATACTATATTTTAATATACTATAATATATATATAATATACTATATTTTAATATACTATACTTTAATATACTATAATATATATATAATATACTATATTTTAATATACTATACTTTAATATACTATACTTTAATATACTATAATATATATATAATATACTATATTTTAATATACTATACTTTAATATACTATAATATATATATAATATACTATACTTTAATATACTATACTTTAATATACTATAATATATATATAATATACTATATTTTAATATACTGGCTACATTAAATTTTACTTGATACCTCGTACGGTATTGAATGACGTGGTAGAACCACGCCTCATATAATAAATAAAGTAGTCTTCAGTACGAATAGGTTCTCTCAGTTGTTTCATATAATTTCAGCGTAAAATGTTTATTATTTTGACATAATTATTGTTAACCAGATTTCCCATCACAGTCTTCAAGGATGAGAACGCAGCTGCATTATGGACTTATGGAGGATATATATATTATTCGTGCACCATAGAAAACTTACCGTCAGATTAACTGTGTGCTTGTTTGTCACCCCTAATACCAAAAATAGAAATAGACGCGTGAGACTTTTTATAGTTTAGCCCATGGGACAACTGTTAGTAATAACAAATAACAAATAACAAATAACAAATAACAAATAACAAATAACAAATAACAAATAACAAATAACAAATAACAAATAACAAATAACAAATAACAAATAACAAATAACAAATAACAAATAACAAATAACAATAAACAATACTTTGAGTCTAAGTGTTTACATAAAATAAAATATACGAATATATTTTGTTTTCAAAATGTAATTTTTACTGCTTGTAAGGATTTATTAAAAACGGAATGTAGTAGCCCAACATTTTATTGCATTCCGAACGTGCAATTTTTGTTGAATGTGAAAAATTTTCATGAACAATTTCGGCTGAAAACCGGCGTCTAGTGTAGAATTAATAAACGCGGCGTGCCAACCTCGTTTGTGCCAGTGTTAATAATTCACCGGTAGGTATTTTGGTTAATTTCGAGGGCACCCGCTCGTCCACTTCCACACGTTGGTTATAACGAGATCAGTGTTGTCAGCTTTCCAAACTTACCTTATTTATTTCCCTAAATAGTGAATAATGTGCTTCTTTTATTTGATTGATTTTTATTTATTGATGAATTTATTTATTTATACTAAAATTAATATTTATTGATAATGTTTTGTTCATTATATAATTTTATTAACACTCTATACTTTTTGATTGACTACTCATATCAAATATTACTCAAAAGAACAAAGATTTCCGGCCAGCAACAAAAGATAATTTTGCAAAAGAAAACAGATAACACTAGACAATTATTTTTAACGCACTTGGCGATAGAAACTACAATGCACGTAATTTAGAACACTTTATAACTTTTACATATATTTAATATCTAAGTTCAAACGCTTAATATACAGCATATTGATTGCCTACCTGATATACTAATTCGTAGACTTAAAATAAATCCTCATGTAACCGACTGGAATGACTGTCGTCGACTACGATGGACCGGGGAAGCAATACCAGTGTGAAGTAGCATCATCACTGCTGTGTTTCGTTTGCTAAATGTAGAGATCAAGAAAGGAATGAAGGCATTTCATCTCAGCCACTTGCCATCAGATGAACTGTATCATCATTTAGTATATTACCCTTCGTTGTTTTAAAAAGTAACGTAGACTTCAGGGGTGGTAGCGTGTCTGCAGCGTGATTCACTACTTGAATTTTCTTTTTTTGGGCTCTGACTCGTTAGATGTTAGATTCTAACTCTACTATATGCTCATTTATTAGCCTCATACTAAAAAAAAAAGTTACAGAATTAGGAAACCGTCCACTAATGAAATCTTTGTTCATTTTAATATACTGGCTACATTAAATTTTACTTGATACCTCGTACGGTATTGAATGACGTGGTAGAACCACGCCTCATATAATAAATAAAGTAGTCTTCAGTACGAATAGGTTCTCTCAGTTATTTCATATAATTTCAGCGTAAAATGTTTATTATTTTGACATAATTATTGTTAACGAGATTTCCCATCACAGTCTTCAAGGATGAGAACGCAGCTGCATTATGGACTTATGGAGGATGTATATATTATTCGTGCACCATAGAAAACTTACCGTCAGATTAACTGTGGGCTTGTTTGTCACCCCTAATACCAAAAATAGAAATAGACGCGTGAGACTTTTTTATAGTTTAGCCCATGGGACAACTGTTAGTAATAACAAATACATTTCCTTACTTCAACGAGACGTTTTATAAAAAGTTTATATATACCTGTAGCTAAGACGTCATGAACTGCTCGGGTTTGTTGTTGCCGAAGTTCAACTGTTTATATTTGCACTAAAGAATTTCCCCGTAAAGATTCTTATGCGCAAAGTTTATTTGTGATCCATAGGCTCTATATTGTACATTTACGAGGAATACGATTCGAACAGAAAAGTGTTTATTAGATATTTCTTAACAGCATATTTTATAAGTGACAACTTTTTCCTTGATATTGTAAATATTCCCTAAGATATTGATTCACAACGTGGGTGTCACGATTGTTATTTAACAATATATGTCCAATAAATAAGACCTGTTTAAGTTGTATTCGTTTATTAAAGGAATTAATGTGATCTTACAAGGATGTATTTATTAAAGTTTAATGTGTTTTGATGGTCTAAACGTATGAATAAACTATTAATTGAAATATTATTATAATTTTATAGCGAAGGGGTCGGAAGTCTGCAAATTTTTGGCTTTTGCGTGGGTCGCATAAAATGGTTGCTAAACAATGGCTAATATAACGGCGTACCTACATTAATGACTGAATTATAGTCATCACATTTTGTCATTATTTGTTGTAGAGCTTTCGCGAGCTTTTTCAAATATGCGACGTGTGAGCAATTTTTTTTGATTCACAATAAAGTCTGTTCTAGATACGTAATTCGCACACGTCCGTCGAATAAAATTGTAATACCATTTCGGATACGTGTCAAGGACATTTACATTTGCAATAAAATGTGCGAACATTCTGTATGACCTGAATCACAACTTTCGTCTATTTTGTTTTAACGCAAATGATATTTTAATATCGCAATAATTCTTTTCGTATATAATTATAACAATATGAGACTGATATATAAACCATGGAAAGGAAATCACGAGAAAGATTCTAGGAAATAAAAAAAAAATCGAAAGTCAGTTTTCTACCTAAAATATGTCATAAGCAAAATTATTTGTTGAATTAAAATTGTTAGGTCGTTCTAAAATTGTCTTTAGACATCCAAATTGTTATTAAAGATTTCAACTAATTAACAGTTGACAAATCCCGTATGTATAATTACAAAAAGAATGAGACTTTAAACTACTCTCCAAAGGGCTGAGGGTACGGAAACTCGTCCCAGGATGCCCGGGTATACGTCAAAAATATTAAGAGAGGGCTTCCGTGAGCATTTCCGCCCTCACGTCACTTAACTTCACAGTTAATGTCTGAAACTTGAAAATAGTTTCACTTGTACACTTTATCCATAATATGTTTCTATTTGGAGTTGATCTATGTATATGTGTGTTTGTATATATATATATATATATATATATATATATATATATATATATATAAAATGATTTGATAATAAGTGTCGATGCAGTCTTTCAATAGCGGAGTTGCTAGCACGTTAGAAATATATCCTCTGTTGCCTTAAAAACTCCTTTTTCCACACCATGGCGGTGCAAATCAGAAAAAAGGAACCAAAACATTTAGTATAAATGTGCGAGTCATATATGTATAAATGTGCGAGTTTGTCAACAACCGAAGGGTTCCTCGTAAGCCTAATTGTCCTATAGTAGGGCTGGCAAGAGTACGCATGTTTTCCTCTGAATACTCTCGAAAATGTATTTTATAGAAACACCAGCCAGATGGCAGCACTCCATACAAGAACGGAATTATGCCTTAGAAAGTGTTAAAAGATATCCAGATGCAATGAACCGTCTAACCTTTGTGAGCTTTCTTGCGGCTGATGGACTTAAGGGCATGGATTACAATTCAGCTAGGTTAGACCAATGAAATTCTCATTCCCATTTACTCGTACAAATAGTGAACGATTTTTACACGCGATTCGTAGAACATACTCATTGGTAGAAATCAACTGGAATGACATTTCAGTAAGTCGAGAAAGCGGGTTGGGCGCCAATATTAAATATTATCAACGTGTGCTCGTTTTACCGTGGCTAATACTCGTATCATAAAATAATGTGAACTCATGACCGCTAGGTTGAGTTAAGCTCGTCGTTGGCTTATTGAAGATATATAGAGCAGGTGGCAAGCGAGCATGCAGCTCATCTGATAGAGTGATCCCCGCTGCCCATGAACATCCGCAACACACAGTGGTTGAGAGCGGCAGAAAATTACGTTCAGCATCAACCGTCGAGATGATGATGATGAAATTTTGACTTATGTCAAGATATACAATTTATGTACAATTAATCTCAAAGCTAAAAAAATGTATCTGTAAATTTGTGTATGTATATAGATACAAACACAACTGTGTAGTTGATGAGTAAGAAGTGTAGATATGTGCAAAAGTTCAGTATCAACCATCGAGATGATGATGATGAAATTTTGACTTATGTCAAGATGTACGATTTATGTATAATTTATGTCAAAGCTAAAAACATTTATCTGTAAATGTGTGTATGTATATAGATACAAACACAACTGTGTAGTTGATGAGTAAGAAGTGTAGATATGTGCAAAAGTTCAGTATCAACCATCGAGATGATGATGATGAAATTTTGACTTATGTCAAGATGTACGATTTATGTATAATTTATGTCAAAGCTAAAAACATTTATCTGTAAATGTGTATATGTATATAGATACAAACACAACTGTGTAGTTGATGAGTAAGAAGTGTAGATATGTGCAAAAGTTCAGTATCAACCATGGAGATGATGATGATGAAATTTTGACTTATGTCAAGATATACAATTTATGTACAATTAATCTCAAAGCTAAAAAAATATATCTGTAAATGTGTGTATGTATATAACTACAAACACAACTGTGTAGTTTATGAGTAAGAAGTGTAAATATGTGCAAAAGTTCAGTATCAACCATCGAGATGATGATGATGAAATTTTGACTTATGTCAAGATGTACGATTTATGAATAATTTATGTCAAAGCTAAAAACATTTATCTGTAAATGTGTGTATGTATATAGATACAAACACAACTGTGTAGTTGATGAGTAAGAAGTGTAAATATGTGCAAAATTTAACCAGCTCACGGACCCCTCAGCTCCATGAGCCCTGTGTCCGATGAAACTAAGTAAGAGCCGCATAGGCTAACAGCATTAACATCAACAGAATCTAGATTTGCAAAGGAAAAAAAATATAGGTAAAATCAAAACATGACTAACAAGACGAAAACGAAATATCAGTTTACAAAATTATTTCTTACCTAACAAATTTACAAATTGGGGAAGAAATAACAAGCGAAATGTTGACGATTTCGTATCTTTTATTTTTCTATATTTCTAAAACAAATTAAGTAATTTAATAACATTTATCAATTCTAATCATAATCCAAAAACTATTATATTTCTGACTAAATTTATTCATTCATGTTCGAAACTGTAATAATAATTGGCTTATCAAAATATTTTAATAAAATTTCATATTACAACAAACTTAATATGTAAAAGTTTCAGTTCAGTGTATTTTAACCTCATATGCTTTAGAAAATAAATTATAGTGAGGTTGAGTGTTATGTATTTTAATGAGATGGCACGATGATGACATGAAACAGTAATAGAGTCAAGCTTCAGTTATTTTTTAGCTGACTCACCAAGGTCTGCTCGAAAGGGGAAGAACTACGCCCTCACAGAACACAATCATAAAATATCGTCTGGTGAGCGTAGGGAGCGAAGACTCTTAAGAAACCGTAGGAAACTTACCATCTGTGTGCTCGTTTGCCACCCAAAACGATAAATAAAATTATATATAATGAAAAAAAAAACGATTAGGATCGCACTATAAATAAATTGAAGTTAAATCCGACACAAAACTTCGATGAACTACTCGAGAACCATACGAAGTAATAAGCAACATAATTACAAATTCCACTTTGTCCCCCCCATCTAGATTGCTTTTAAAGCCGTTCCATTTAGATTCCTTTCCGAACTGAATGTCGAGAAATTTCTATTCCAAATATTAGGCAGATTTTAGACGGAGCAGAAAATTATACAGTTGATGACTATTAAATGAAGACACGTTTTCCAGTTGAAATCTTGTACTCTGGAAAATTGCCGAGCCTTGGAGATGTCAGATGAACGTGGCGTTAGCTGTGCAGTGCTTCTACGTAATTATTTTAGACATTGCTGTTATTACAAAATACTGATAAAATTAAAAATAATATTACGATAGATAAAGGAAAATTATGAACTATAAACTGAATTGTAAATTGTAATCCGAAAACTAAGTAAAGTAATATTAAAAAAAACAAAGTTAGCCGTAGCTGACTGGCTTGACCAAGGAAGTACCATGCCCTCACTAAATACCAACGTGAAATAGTAGCGGTGTTTGTCATTTTACAAAATGTAAATTGTTGTAACAATTATCACGTTTTTACGTGGTACAGCTACACTGCAGTTTGTTTCTAGCTGCATAATGAATGTGTCAGCTCAACCGGGGTAGGGCCAAGCCGTCACTGCTGTGCTGCTGTGTTTCGTCTGGTGAGTGTAGGGATCCGGAGGCCTTTATTTTTGGTGACGAGACATTCCATCTCAGTCCTCAAGGGTGATCTCATCTACATTATGATTCCATCCAGATCCAGATCCATGAACCTAAGGAATCACTTACCATCAGGTGAACTGTGTGCACGTTCGTTACTTTGAATATAATAAAATAAAAAATAACCACTCAACTAGTAGAAGCCACTCTTTAGTTTACTTTCAGCTGCAACATGGGTCATCTCGATAAGGGATGAACCATACCCTGAAACAATCATCATCATTTTAATTTCACACATCACCAGTCTCCTTCTGAACATTGGCCTTAAAGAATTCAATCGTCATAATACGCAGGAGTCGGAGGTGGTTGTCTTTTGATAAGATGTAAATATAAATCTATGTAGAAACGAATATCCTTTTTAGTGATAGAGTCACTCTGTAGCTTGTTTTTAGCTTTGAATAGGTTAGCTCAATCATAGAGGTTCTATATGCTCAAACAATACCACCGTGAAAAGCATGTGTAGCACTTCTTTGTTTCTTTAGGTGAGTGTAGGAATCTATAGAGCCAATTTCTGGTAGCGCTTACAACGCATGTACATCTTGAATATTAATTAAGTGTTATTGATATTAAGTATACACTTAATATCAATCTATCGACGATAAATGAGCATGTGACATCGACCGTAGCACGAACGTACTACGAACTTTTTCCACGTTGTACATCCCCTAGTTTCATAAAAATCAGTGCACCTATACTTTACAAAATTATTATTAACATTAATTAATATTATATAGAATTATTTTCAGCAGTGGATTATTGAAAAGCTGTATAGTAAATGAATAATTATAATTATTATTTAAATTTATTAATAATTTCTTTGTACAAAAAAGTACCTAGTTACCCTCAAGTCGCATCAAAAGAAGTTTCTAAAACTAGTTTACAAAGAGATAAAGTCACTCAATGTACTTCAGCATCATAATACATTTTATACTAACTAATTCTAAACAGAGTCATGCGGTGAATGGAAAATTACCTTCTCCTTTATAGCCCCCCGCAGCGGCTGCGAATTTTTCTTATCACGTTTTTAAGTCGATTACAACAAAAGACGCTCAGAAGGCAGCTAAATCGTATTCAATGTGCGCTCATTTCCATACTATTAAACCTTACGCGTCCCTCACAAAATGAAAGGAGCACGCACGATTGAGGATAAAAAGGAATTCAGCATTGCTTTCTGATTTCTTTTTCTTTGTACCTTCAACAGCCTTTTTCTTTGCTATCAACAATTCAGTTTAGTAAAAACATTTCTCTGTAAACGATGAAGATCTTTGTTATTCTGTACGTGTAAAAAAATTGTGAAATACGATTTTTTTTGTGGAAGATACTAAACAAAAATTATCCTCAAAAGAGATTTTTACCTGCCACTTGATTTGTGCTAGAGAACAATGATGTTACTAAACTCGCTGCATCATAAATTAGTCTGTTCCCCTGGGTTAGGA
Organism: Teinopalpus imperialis; assembly: GCA_029286865.1. Lineage (NCBI taxonomy): Eukaryota > Metazoa > Arthropoda > Insecta > Lepidoptera > Papilionidae > Teinopalpus > Teinopalpus imperialis. Next base: position 15,109,036 of record JAGSMU010000019.1, read on the forward strand.
CTTGTTCATGGGTAGAATTGACAATTTACCATTGATGACGCGCTTGCCCATTCGCCTATTTTCTATAGTCCACCCAGAATACCAACATAACGCTGCTCTATGTGGGAATCCACAGAACCAATTACTGATAACAAATAATTAAGTCGTAAAAGCAGTGCAAAACGCATATGCAAACCGATTTGGTGGGGATGACTGTAGACGTTTATAGGCCGCAGACATCGTAATGGTAAGTATACCACCAGGTCGATTGTGTGCTCTTGCTCTTTTATAAAGAAAGTCGGTTACGATTTAGGCTACGCGTTACGTTTTCTGTGCATATATTTCATGAATAAACCTAAAGTTTTAAATGTTCAGTTCATTATTTATATAACAGGAAGACTTAGTAGTTGAAGCATTTCCTTACAGTGCCAAAAGAAGTATTACTTGTAAAAAAAAATTCACTTAAAACTTTTCCATCGTCACGAAATCTCTATTTACCTATATGCAACAAATACTATAGAATTCAAACTACACTTTCCAAATACTATCTATGCCGTAGTGTATAGGTACGAACTAGGCTATCGGAGAGCCATATCCAAGCTTTACTTTCAATGGGCAGTTCATTGAAATGACTCGACGAAGCGGCTAAACTCACAATTACCGTGCATAGCTCGTTGACAAATGAATGAGCCAACGATCCACCCGATCGTTGGACCGGGGGAAATGAGACTTGATTGTATAGGATTTACTGGAATACCTACTAAAATCTTACGGCTTATGGATTTCTAGTTGTTTGTTAACTTTATGGTTTGGCTAACTTGTTAATAGTTAATTTAGTATTATATGTTTGTTATTCATTGCGTAATCTGCTTAAAGTCTTATTACTCTCGGAATTAACCGTTACAAAATGCTTCTTAGCTTTAAGTTCGGTTTCTTTATGCAATAAAAGATTAAATAAATAATAACATCATTTTATATTGAATAGTATAGGCTTATAATGCAGTAAAATCTCTCATTTATCTGTGAACCACTGATAAATATTTAAAAATAAAAGTAACACCAAACACAACAACATAAAAATATGGCAGTATAATATAAATCAATCTGAAATAAATAATATAATTCAATACATATATATATATCGTTATAACCAAATTACATTTTATAATATTAATAACCGACTTCAAAAATAGGATTATGTTTTTACGAATCGAAAACTATGAGTACACAGTTCAGAAAAAAAGTGTAGACTGCAACATCAACATCTATCCCCAAGTAAGATTCAAGATATACATTGTGACCCCTGAGGACTAACCTGGTTTCCTGCAATCATTAAAAAACAGCAGGTTCATGCAACTTTTCGTTGGTATTCTGAGGGGGAGTCTTTTCCCACTCGAACTGTCTCTAGAAACTAGAAACAGGCTGAACCGTGGCTCTACTATTGTCCTGTTTTATTATCTGTTATTTGTTTGCACTTTTGTTGTACACACAAAACTATATACTGTACAAAAATATGGAGTTAATACCAAAACGCATTCTGTCCCAGTCTACAGTTAGGGTGGGTAGGGAATATGTTAAGTGTTCAAGAAAAGGTTTTTTACGTTTGCGTTTAATTTTAAAATTTAGTAAATAATATAATAATATATATATAGAAGAGCAGTAAAAATAATTAAAGGTTAGACAAAAAAATTTAAATTATTGTTATAAAACTTTCATGATAGAGTTCATTTAATTTTGTAACTGAGTTCAAGTTTGATATGAAATTGATCACATATGTACACATGTGGTCTTTTTACACATTCTACGACTATTTTTATTACAGTATTATTCGTATATGCTGTGATTTGTATGTCAATTAGATTGTTCGGAATAATGTTTTTCTTCCTATTCCAAATTTGCCTCCGTGCCGTTTTCAATGAAAGAATAATTCAATTTCCATGTACTCGAATAAGAAAAACAGTGAAAAAGAGATTATCACCTTCTTCGCTATCATTTGGGACGTTTTTTGCTTTGGTAAGCGCTTTTTCGTTTCCTCTAAAGCTTTAATCAAGCCTTACCGCCTGCCAATTGAATAGAACCATTTGCATTCAAATGACTGAAATGAGTTGCTTCACATGAATCACCCTGATGGACTACTTTCTAATGGAAAAGAACTTTTCATTGATGGTTGCGTTGCGTGAACAGCCTGCTTGGATTTTAATTCACAGATCCTTTGCTATCTACCTATCAAATACTTGTAACACAAATTATTAGTATACTCGTCTGAGTGCGACACATATAAATTTCCTGTGCCTGACATTACGTTTAAAATCATCTTCTGATCTTATAGCACATGTATTACTTTAGACTAGAAAGGGGGTCAAATTTTTATGATCAAACAAATAGAGATTTCTACCTTGGTATTAAATAGATTTTTTTTTATAAAACCAAAGGTGACTAAAGAGTGCGTACTCTATTTACCATTATTATCTTTATTATTATCTTCAATAAAGATTTAAGATGCACATCTGTTTTAACCGCTGGGGACTAAGATTGAATGCCCATGAATGTCAACAATTAACTCCTAGCATTACTAACAATTTTTAACCATTCCAACTAAGCTTTTAATGGTTGGTACGATATAGTTCCCGTTAGACGTCAGCGGATATTTTAGCTAAATTCGAACTTACGACGTTAAGTTTCACAGACCGTACGCTAAACCATTTGCTATTGACGCTTCATTTCTACACACAACATAAAATCACAGCAGCATTATTGCAATTTTATTCTGGTCCTTCCCCAGTTCAGACGACCCATTCAGCTATAACTAGGAACATGCTGCAACGTGGCTCTAACAACGCAAATTGTAATATTGTAACCTTTGGCCACGACTTCGCATTCATATTTGTTACCATAAATATCTAAATACTTTACTACTTACTCTAGGCATAACTTTATTTAAAATAACCACATCTCTAAATAATCTAATAGATTATTTTATCTTATTGGGTTTATTTTTATTACATTTTATTTTATTTTATTTTATTACATCGAGAGTAAGAAACAAGCACACAATTCACCTGATGATAAGTGACTGCGGCCCATATCTTCATTCATCCCTGGCAACGAACCATAATGCAGATGCGTCGTCACCCTTGAGGACTAAGATGGCTCGTCACCAGAAACAAAGGTCTCCGGATCCCTTCACTCACCAGACGAAACGCGGCAGCATTATGTTGCTATTTCACGCTGCTCGAGTTCGAGTCGAGCTGACCCATTAATTTTGCAGTTAGAAACAAACTGCGTGAAAAGCGTAGTTCTTTCACTAACAACATTTTTTCTATCTCCGCCTGGTTGGTTACTAAAATAAATAAATAAAATACTATAAACAAACATATAAAATACAATATAATACATATATAAAGACGGGAATCTCTCGACGGGGGAGTCTATACGGTCTATCTAGGGTTTGGGCGAAAGGGACAGAAACCAGCACAATATACCGGGAGTCCCAACCGCCTCAGGTGATTCGAAAAACTGGTTGGAATTAATCCGTTTGCAGATATGACTATAGGAATCATTTTGTTCGGCATACCCACCTCACATGTTGGTCACCTCGTGTGCCAGGTTATATTAAATATTACATTATTTAATAATGTAATAAAAATAGCCTGTGTCTCATGTAAGTAGTTTAGTTTTATTTGACGAAGAACCTCGTTATAATACTCAAATGGTCCAAGACGGCAATGATGGCGACGAAACGGAAGTTTTATAATATAACGAGACAGTATGCGATTCCAGTCTTATTATTTCAGCCTTCCTTTTGTGGCTGAGCTAGCCAACGTAACACTTTCTTTCATGCATATTTCCTTTCTTTTTTATTTCTAGACGTAAAAAAAGAGAATATGTATTCATACAATACTATTTGTAATGGAAATAAGTAAAAAACTTTTGCATTTTAATGATTTATAAGGATACAATATCGGAAATAGGGCTTTAATAACAATTATATTTTCAAGAACCTATACTGAGGTCAAAGTCTTTTAATGATTCTTTTATTAAAATTGTAATTTTTAAACGTTATGTATTTTATTTTGTCATAAAACTAAACTTTGAGTATTCTTGAAACAGAGCTATTTCTGAATTGTATTATTGCGTTTCGTAAAAAATATAAAAGATACCATGACGTTTAAGATAAGAGAAAGGCATCCAATTTTATGACGTGGTAGAGTTCTGATACTGCACGAATCAAGTTGCATCAGACATTATTAACATCGCACGTGGAAGCTCCTTCGCAAAATACTGATGAGACACTGATGTGTTTCGTTTGGTGGTATCAAGAAATTGGTGATTTATTTATATAATAGGAGGTAATAGATAATCAAGAGGGTCACTCAGGTGTACTTCTACATGCCTTGCAGGTGTTTAAAGAAAGTGTGCGTACTTTTCGTGAAGATCACCATTGTATCTGGATGGCAATGCCCCTTATGGAAATTTATTGATAAAGGTGACGATAAATCGCACTAAGGTGGACCATAGAGACGGCGTTGATATAAATTGGTTTCAAGGCGGGTAAAGAATGGTGAAATACCGCAGCAGGTATGATATGCTCTTCGGAGCTCTACCTATTATTGGTATTGGGAGATACATTTTGATCATAGTGATGAGAAGATGATCGAATCTTGATTAATTACGAATAATGTAAACATCACTTATCATACTATGATACTGTGTACTCGTTCATCATAGTAACATGAAAAAAAAATCCAGTTCTGGCACAACATTCCAAACATTAGTCACAATTGATTCCCCGGCAAGTTGTTACGGTAAGTAAACACAATAAACTAAAACTCACAAGAGCCAGTGAAACCGACTATAAATCAGCTGTAAAAGCATTTGTTTACAAACTTGTACGGGAGTTAACGCCGTCCAATACTCTACATAATGTAGAGCTAGTATTTGTTACAGGTAGAACTCTACGCTCAATAAACATCGAGTGTTGCCTAGTAGAGTTGTGCAGCGAGTAAAAATCAGTTGTTGCTTGCTACTTTTTTTAATTAACGGTAGGAGAATAGTCAGTATGAACTCTATATAAACTCTAAAGTTTCTTCTATCACAATTGGAATCATAGATAGCAAGCATTTGACTTTTTTTTAATTTTAATTCTTCAACATAGCAAAGAGAATATATAGATAAAACGGAATTGTAAGCATGTGTTTATTTTTTTACCGTCAGATTTATTCAATCTCTTCATCAACACTCTTTCGATTCCCTGCCATCACGCTACTAGTATATAATGATCATTACCTGCATCCCTTAAGACTGTGGATGCTCCGTACATATAATGTTATGTATCTAATAGTAACATTATCCAGTTTCGTATTGCCATGTAGGATAAATATCGATATTATCTTTTGCTTTCTATCTTTTACAATAAATAAAATATAGTCTTTATAGTAAATTATAATCAACGCACAGTATCGAATCATGTATATAATAATTTTATAACAAAAATGTAATAGTTATATTTTTAGCTACATCGCAATGCATGAATATGTCATGTCATGCATATCGGATTTCCATCCTTTTATAGTGGATACCCCTATATTCGCAGGGTCTTTGAAACTGTGTTAAACCATTTCATAGCACACATATCTAAGCTTAGTTGGAGTGGTTGATTGAAATTTTAATAGTAGTGCCAGTACTATTTAAAAAAACCTCTTTTCTTTTTTCATCTCCAACATTTATTAGCATTTAAAATAAAATACATCGAGACTGGACTGGAATATTATTTTTCTACGTCAGCAATTCAGTCCGTATTTTCAAGTGAAAAGTGAATATGCATTTACTAAGCTAGTAAAGCACTCACTTTACTATTAAATACTGTATCGCCACTTAACTGCATCTGAAGTGGGTCAAGCACTGACTTATTTATAGTTAAAAGACTGTATTTAAATGGAAAATAATATAATGGTGAATGCTGTAGGTGGAAACAATCGGAGGCGTGGCTTATCTACTATTTAAATATTAATACACTGATTAATAAATAATTTACGAACAGTTGTATAATTTAGTAGGCCGTGTACAAAAAGTCGACACTATACGGCTGGTGTTGAGACATTATATCTTAGGCGTGAAAACGCATCTCCAATATGGTTAATTATTCAGGATGTATATAGGTGTTATAAACCGCAGAAATCACCATCAGGTTAACTGTTTGCTCTTTTATCCCTAATTTAATTTTTGGTATGAGCTTAATTGTAATAGACGTGACTTACGAGTCTTACTAGTTAATTAATTTGTCAATAACTAAGTGATATATCTACATTGCATTTTGTCTCATATAGCAGCATGATTTGACGGGGAAACAAAAACAATGCCATCGCAAAATATCAGCTTAAAATAGCAAGACAACGCTGTTGTGTTTCGTACGGTGAGTGTAGGGATTCAGAGACCGAATTAAAGGTAATGAAATGTTGGTCTAAGTACAGTGTTTTTTCTTATAGGATATATAGGTGGAAAACGTGTAAACAGGTCACCTGATGGTATGTGATCACTACCGCTCACGCAACACCAGATGAGTCGCAGCTGCGTTGTCTTCATTTTTCGTTTATCATGAATGTTCATCAAAGATTGATGTAGATAGATTGCATCCATCAGTTTCCATCGGATGGACTCATTTGTCATCTCGAATAATATTAAATAAACAACATAGGCAAACATAGTAAACTTATAACGATAACAAGATATTAAATAAATACCAATACAAAACATTGTAGCGCCCAAATTTTTATCCATAGTACGAATTGATAATATTTTTATATTATATGAGCTTTTACTCACTCGGTGCTCTTAACGTCCCTAAATTTCGGGCAGGTGAAAGCACGGGACACAAATATAGAACGTGTCGTCTACAAGGCGACCCTCCCTCAATTTATTTCCATATTTACGATTCAGAAAAGCGCGAGTAATGCGATAATCGTGTACATTTACATCTTGGCCGTCATCAACACACCTAATGGTATCCATAATATTTACATACCATTCTGATTCTTAAAAGCATTTTGAAATGTGAGCGTACTCATATAAAGGCATTCATTGTTTTATTTAATACCAATGTGATTCTTCGCAGACTTTCCTTTAACAATACAAATTCTTTTTATTTATTTTAAAAAACTATAAGTTGACACTGAGGGTTGATTCTTTTTCACTTAACAATAAATTATACTCATAAAATATTATTATAAACCTAGCAACAGTCTTGCTATTTAGTACAACTGGCGTTACCAGAGAATAAATAGAAAAAAGATTTACGCTTTTTCAGAACGAAGTTTTGATGATTGCAGATGATTTAATTATGGGCCGCTCTGATCTAAGACATTACCAATTTTGGATTAGGACAAAATTATTTTATATCCTGTGATAGAGCCATGATTCATCAAGTTCCTAATTGTATACGAATAATTAGGCTCTATCGGGGAAGAGCTCTAAAAGAATTCGATTTTTTTTTAGAAGGAGACTACTAGCAATATTATTAACACATATTCCGGTTAACCATACCAAGCATACAATGCAAGTGGTTAACGACAGTTGTCGAATGACGGATTCGAATCCACTACCTTAAGTTTCGCAGACCATACCCAAAACCATTAGGCTAATGACGCTCCAATTTGAAATAACATAGCTCACGCTGTGTATTTCGTATGGTGAGGTGTCTGGAGTCCCAATCACGAGGTACTCCTTCTAAATCCTAAAGGGTGATTTGCATTCTAGGAAACTTTATAAAGTATAGATGCAGATATCATAGGCCGCACTCATACCATCAAGTGAACTGTGTGCTCTCTTGTCACCTTTAATATTATAAAAAAAACCTTGGCTTTATCACAGTCATCTCAAGATACTTACAAATATATTTACTAATTAAGTCATGATCCTACATTCAATAGCCTAATGGTACGGTCTGTCTGCGAAACTTAAGATCGTAGGTTCAAATCCACCATTAAACTATTGCCGTGAAACATCTCGTAGCACAAGCATTATCAGCTTAGTTGGAGTAGTTAACCGTAATATTAGTAATTTTAATAGAATTAAAAAAAAAATTAACAAAATCACTGACCGAGGTCATATATAGTCATATATATAGAGGTCAAATATATACAAATAACCAAACCTTACTATCAAATGCTAATAATAAAATAAGATATAAATATTATCTCATATTTTCCTGCCGTTTTATTTCAAATCCATAATCCGAGCTTCGTCCTTCAGCATTGATTTACTGTGCCGTCTCCATAACGAGAGCCCTCGTAAAAATCTCGGGCCGTCTCGTAAAACATGAGCGTATATATCTCATTTACGCACACTTGAACCGTGTAACAATACACTTTGTTTACACCGTTATAACCGTGTACAAGTATTGTTACATTGTTGCTATTTCATAATTTTCTTCTCTCTCATTCTTAATATGATGCAATTATTTTTTTTTGTTATTCCATTGTGAGTAACAAACGAGCACACAGTTCACTTGATTGTAAATGATTCCTGCGATACCATGACATCTGAATTCATCCTTGACAAGGAATCATAATGCAGATGCGAATGCCTCATCACCAGTAATTAACGTCTCCGGATCTCTACACTCACCAGACGAAACACAGCAGCTTTGTGCTGATATTTTATACTGATATTCTATGAGTCTTAGCCCGGTCGAGATGACCCATTCATTCTGCAGCTAGAAACAAACTGCAACGTAGCTCTACCACGTAAAATCTAAAGTAAATATTATCACGTATTATCCTATTTTTTAATTTATATGAAAAGTGACAAAAGAGCACATAACTCACCTAATGGTAAGAGAGATGACTGCTCTTGACATCTACTTCAATCGATAAACAAAGAATCCATAAAAAAAGAAAGAATGAGGACGGAGATGGAATGCCAGTAGGCGCTCCGTATCGATCTCAACATACTGAATGCAACAACTTTATGCTGCTTTTTACGTCGATACTCTGTTAGGGCTACACCTACATCTTTCCCCGGTTGACACAATCCATTTATGCAACAGCTAGAAACTAGCTTTAGCTGATCTGAAAACATCATCCAACCCAAAACCCACATCAAAATTGGTTCACCCATGCAAAAACGCACAGACAAATTATAATAGAGATACCAGTAATAAGAGTACTAAATTACTTATCATTTTAATTCAATTACCAATCTCAGTAAATCATACTCGTGCAGTGTAAACGGGGTCTTTATAGTGAAATCGTAAAATCAGTGTAATCTGAACGAACCCTTTATACATTGTTATGGTCCTGTAGGAATAGTAATGAGGTGCTTATAGCTCGCAATGCTGTTAATTTTGATGTTACGCTTCCAGTTCGGAAACCTAAACTTTATTGTTTCGGTTATGTACTAAATTTTATTAGTTATAAAATTTACCGTATCATATTACATGAATATTATATAGACACGAGTTTGAAAGCAAATGCATTCAAAACATACATTTAGTTCCAGTTAGATGAACTGGTGAAGCAAGTTTCCTTCTTTATTCTTCAAACAAGGAACGTTGATCTTTTTCAACTGCCCGCACAATATTAGTTGAATTAAAACATAGTTTTCATATAAATATAAATCATATGGTCAACAAGTGGTCGCGATGAGAACAAAATAGCAACAATTCGTGATTATTCCTCAGCTGGAAACACCGAACTCAAGACCTCCAAAGCTGCCAATTCTAACCACTACGCCAGTCGGCCGATGGTGACGATGAATATATTAAGTTTTTATGAAAGATAAGTGAACTCAACAAACCTAACTGTATCCTGTAAGAATTATAACGATGATGTTTTATAATTGCTACACTTGCATGTTAGGAATGCCTTGTTAGCGGTATTAAGGCCCTATCAGTTCTCTTTGGTTACCATGCGAAACAAAGTAAATTTTAATATTTTGTTATGAAACAATCATTTTGCAGTCAAGCTGATTCATTCATTTTTACTTAATTTATAAGTCACTCTAACAAACTAGAGAATATAGTTGAATTTCATGTTATTATTTATTATTAATATTTTTTTGGGTGGGACACACCAGCATACAGTTCAACTTTTAGTAAATTATTCTTGCAGCCCATGACATCTACAATCATCCTCGAGAAGGGATCATAATGCACGTGCGTTATCACTCCTAAGAAAAAAGTTGGGTTTACTGGTTTGTAACCACTAATTAGGGTCTCCGGTTTCCTACACTTTCCAGTCAAAACACAGAAGAATTACGCGGCTAATTTAGGATAGTATTCTGTGAGGGCGTAGTCCTTCCCCAGTCGTGGCCATTATAAAATAAATTATAAAAAATGATTGTGATCTACCTATTTCGTACTTTTTTTTCAAAAAAGAACGTAGCTTATATAATAAATATCAGTCTCCGTTAAAGTATGAAAGAAAATGCACAACACGCGAACACGTCATAACGCCGGCAATAAAAATCTCGTGAAATATGATAGAATACTAAAACGCAGACTTGGCAACCAGACGAAGTTTTTTTTTTTTTGCTAACCAATTGACACAGTTCGCGTATGTGGAATTCGCGGTCGGTACGTAGGTGTGTGTACCACAACAAACCGTTTAAAAATAAACGTTGAATTTCAGCTGGTATCCACTTGTAGTTTCGCTTCTTAATATTTATTTATCCGCAGTTTCACCAATGTAGAACTTCCTCTATGTATATAGACACACATTTTCCACCAAAACATATCTCACTGAAAACTGGATCTTAGTCTGACGTTTAGTTTTCCAATATTCTGTCACCCACAGCTACTCTGTACAAGCAGCTGTCGCCAGCGGTATTTCCGAACCGATACGACTTAGGGACTTTCAATAAAAGAGCCTACACCTCTCTTGAAGGTCGGCAGTGTATCGGCGATTCCTATAGTATTGCGGATGTTCATAGGCGGCGGTAATAACTTACCATCAAGAGAGATGCTTGCTCGTTTGCCACAGATCTCGTGTACCACACCAGATCACAGTCCTTACAGAATACCAGTGGTAACGAAGGATTTGGGTTCATGAACATCGTTGTATATAGAATATTAGTAGTGACAAAGGAGAACAAATTGACTTGATGACTATATTCTCAATAATAATTCCAAATACACATGCGCTATCACCTCCGAGCATTGAAATGGAACTCCTTAATGGTGATGAATGTAATGGCATCTCTGAAACTCACCCTACTATATACAAATGCGTTATGCTGGTAATCTCCGGGAAGGTGGTCGACGTCGGCTCAACCTTCCACTATCAAACCTCCCCCTTTTAAATTACAGTTATGGTATCAACTCCTAAATAATATGATTTTTTTTTAATTTATCATGGCGTATGGCCAATTTCTATTTTTACTTTGAAGAACATATCAATGGTCATTCAATTACGCAAGAATATTCCAGTAATCTTCTTTCAGATTCGATAATTTCGTAGTTTTTAGTAACTTCATAGTACAGCTACATTTCGTTTACTTTGTTTTTTGAGTAATTGCTTCGAAACATTTCATACACAAACTTAAATATTTTTAATTAGGTCGGCTTGATTTATCCTAGGTATCAAACGAACACGAATCTCATCTGACGGTAAATTATGATAGTGACTCTTTCAGATTCAAGTTGCGTACAGATGCGTCTTCCTTTGTGGACTGAGATGGAATACCGTATATAGAGATCCAGAGACGGTGACGAGGCATTCCATCTCACTCCTCAAGGGTGAGAATTCATCTGCATTATGATTCCTTGTCAAGGATGAATTAAGATGTCATGGGCCGCAGGAATCACTTACCATCAGGTGAACTGTGTGCTAGTTTGTTACTTTTAATGTAATAAAATAAAAACGCAAAACTCATATGAAGCATCGATATGGTTTAGGGTACGCTCTCTGCGAAACTTAAGGTCGTATCCACCATTCGACATTTTTCATGAGCCATCTCTTAATACAAGCATTTTCAGCTATGTTGGAACGGTTAACCGTAATATTAATAGCATTGCTAATATTTTATAAGAATATACAAGAAAAAACAGCAGCGTTATTCTGGAATTGCATTTATTTCTAACATGACATGGCCATCTCCCCAACACACTACTAGTACAATATGCGTTAAACATTACTGAGTCTTGTATTGTGTGAAAGAAATCGGTGCTTGTTTACCAGTCTAATATTAGTGGAGTCAGTCCGTCTTAGTACATTTTCTATATTTATACATATAATCGTAGATGTACGTAAGCCATGTGAAGTAACAGCATATGCATATTTTGATGATGTGTGTACAATTTATCTGTTGATAAAAGTGAAGTGAAGTTGTATTCAGAATGGATTTAAATTTAATATATGCTGCAGATATTATGAACTGTGCACATTTTTCACCCTCACAAAGAGGTTAAAGTCCTTCCATCTCTTCTATCTATAAATTGTTACGTAAACGCAAACGATTACCCGCTCCTAAGCTTTATCTAAAAGTGCCCTATTTAAATTCAATAAAAAGCAATGACATTTTCCAAGTCAATCATTTAAAGAGAAAAACGCTTATTTGATCGTCGAATGAGATTTGATTCGTTCCGAGAAGCGTTTGTGTGCCGGCAATATAAAAGGGCGACCCCAATTGCTTTTCTCGCACAATATTGTGAAGTGTTATTCTTTTCAAACAATTTAAATAGAAATTAATCCAATCTGGAACGATAGACTTTAATGTTAATTTTTCAAGGACCGCTCGTCGTCTTTTATTTTTCGTACAAATTCGTTGGCAAGATCGGAAGAAGATTCTGTTGCAATACATGCTCGATCGTTCGTACAGCGCAAACCCAAAAACGATTTACGATTCACAAATACTGCTATACGGCTGTAAAATAAACCAAAAATCGTAGGAGTTGGGAATGCTTCTTTTTTGGTGTCGGGAGGGTAGTCAGGGTTATGTGGGATTTGTAACCACTAATACCCGGCGGCTAGCTACATTGCATTGGGAGAGGCTTCGAGGTCTCCTACGGAACGCACCGATGCACAAAGCCTACGCATGTCCCAGGAGAAGCCTCGCCTAGCGGCAACTCCTGAGACGTGGCAACTCGTTGGACTTTGTCAAGTCCTGTATTCCTGAAAATGCACCTTCCCCTTTCCTCTATAATACATGCACTACATCAGGCTAGGGAAAGAGACTACGAGTGCCTTTGTGTTTACGCAAATGCTTACGGGACTATAAAATATACTGGACAGTAATCTGGCAATAACCAGAAGATGTCGCCATTGTAGAAATCGACCTGGATGACATCATCATCATCATGCACATAAAAGTGAAAGCCTACCTACTCTGCTATAATACCAGTATAATATGTAGTCTAAACACTTACATCCATCCTCAGAATATATTCTAAATTCACAATAAACAACTAGATAGAAAGGACTATGTTGAAATGCGACCATACCAATAATTCTCCCTATACTCTTCAAAAGAATCACTGCAACAGTGCATGCTTCTATTTCACGTTGGTATCATGTAAGGGCGTAGTTCTTCCCCGGACGAGTCGACCCAATCTTACTCCACCTTGAAACAAAACGATATGTATCTATACAAATATCAATAGTAAGAACAATTTGCATTAAACATTTTAATCGAATTAGTGTCTTTACTAAAGCTAATTAGTTTCTAATATTGGCTTCACTGATTAACACGGAAAGCTAATGCTAATCAGATATAAAGTAATTAAGCATCATGGCCCATTAGAGAAGTAAAGCCTTACATTGCTATTTAACCGCATTGATGTTTACACAATCAATGCGGTTAAATAGATAACTTGAAGCCGATTTAAATTGGATGTATTATAATATATATATATATATATATATATATATATATATTTATTGTCTATTTCATTAAGAATGTTTAATTTTGTTAATGGTTCAGCAGAAAATTTTAATAGAAAAAAGAGGACTGCGCGGTTGGGACAAACTATTTCGAGAAACCTTTTTAAAGTTTAAACTGTTTTAAGTTTAAAATCGTTGAGAACTTTCTAGGTTAACACTTTTGCTTCAAACGCGATAAATTGAAATTTTTGTAGTTGTGCAGCAGTCAAAGGAAAAAGTGACGAAAATAGTTTATAAAAAAAGACTATAAATAAAATATGCTCATTATTTCACTTAACTAGTGGAATATTACGTAAATATTATTTATATAAGGAAATTTAAGTGATTTTTAAATCAATTACACTTTAATAGAATAAGACCAACATTGCACATAATTATTCATATTCCTGTTTGGGTAAAAACAACAGCAAAGTAACGCCGCAACTTACTATGCTATACTTATGCCTTAGGCTATTTTGATTTATGATGAATTTAAATAAAATCAATGTAACCTTTATCTTCATCACCAACGATCTTGGCACATTTTTACTCTTTATTATTAATGTATTAAGGATGATAAACGCGCACACATTTCATGGCTTATGGCCCATGACATTCTACATTTATCTTCAATAAGGTACAGATGCAGCAATAAAAATTGTGATAAGGTCCTCTGAAGCCCAACACTGCCCAGTCGAAACACAGTTACGCTGCTATTTTAAGGCGTGGTAATTGAGCATTGATCCTTCCCAGTGTAAATAGGAACAAACTGAAACGTAGCACTACATTTTATTGAACCTGAGTATAAATTAATATTTAATATACAACAATTTAGTATGATATCTTAAAAGATAATTTACGCCACGAATATCATGTTAGATAAATCCAAAGCAAAATATATCCCAACGCCTAAAAGCTTAAAAAGAACTCGGCTGTTAATTTGCCATTCAGAGGAGCCCGAGCTCGTAGGCAGGTCGACGATGGTCCATGAATATTAATACAACGCTAGTTCGCAGAGTAAACAGAGCTACACAAGATTTATGGGAGCATGGCAGAAACATTGTGCGATATTACAAATGCCACGTACAAACAGTCATATTATATTTGTTTTTCTTTTTTCACAATGCATAATTAAATTACCAGACAACCTCCGAGGCCGAGTGTTAAAAATAAATTGTCTTTTAACATTTTGTAATATGAAATAGAACCATTTTGTTTTAATCAAAAAACACAAGGTCTTTTAATTTATTTCATATTTTTTATGCATTAGATCCGACATACTCGTATTATAAATACGGTAACCGGACGTTCAGTTTCATTTACATTTCACTATTGTCTGACTTTCAGCCAGATCTCAAATTAACAAATTCCTTAATGTCACTTTTAGAGTCCCTTACGAACACTAATCAGCACTTGCTTGTTGTGAGGAACCATACCCATAACATAACATAACCAAAACCCATTGTCAAAATTAATAAGAATTTTATCATAGACCTTTTACATAGACTCAATTTGTTTATCCCAAACCATACATTTAACATTCCGTACCTGAAAACAGGGCTCACTCTTAAATCATCACGTACGATCAACAATTTACATGTGTTAAATTGAACAAAGCACTCATGGTTTATCGTAGTAGAGCTACGACGCAATTGTTTAAAGCTGTAGAGTGAATGGGTCAGCTCGACCGCGATATGACCACGCCCTCGCAGAATACCAACGTAAAATAGCAACATAACGCTGCTGTGTTTCGTCTGGTGAGTATAGGGAGCCGGAGATATTTATTATTGATGACGAGGCATTCCATGTCAGCCCTCAAGAGTGACAACACTTCTACATTATGATACCTTGTCAAGGTTTAATGTAGATGTCATGGGCCGCAGGAATCACATGATATTGGGGCACTGTGTGCTCGTTTGTTACTCTAAATGTTATAAAAAAAATAGTCACAGGGAAGGCTGAGATGTTTGATATCCTGATGTAATAATTAATCCAAACATCAAACCCTCCATTTTTAAATAAATAATTTCCATAATGAGTTTGTATTTAAGAAATTATTATATCCAAATTTTTGTAGTTATGCGTTTTCTAAATTAAACTAATGTTTCACATTTAATAAAATATTCCCAAAACCAATACATTAAAGAGATAATGTATTTAAAATCATTGCCATCAAAGAAATAAACTAACCAAACTGATTATCCTAAATTAGTTTTGTAACGTACTGAAATAAAACCGAATGTCAATCAAGATGTCAACGTACCGGTTAATTCTATATATCACTGCCAACCTTTGTATTATACAGATGAACATTCAATAATAGCTCCTATGTCCATGCACTACAGTATTAATTCAACTTCGAATCTGTCTCATATCACTGCGGATACGGATTGGCAGATTATTTGTGAATTGACAAAGTTTTTGCTTTTTACGTAACCTGGTTTGCTTTTACGTAGGTAATTCAAACACAATTTCACGTCAAAAGATTAAGAAATATTTGAAGTGTGGTTAATAAACATTTGTAATACAATAAGCAGAGCCGTGGTCACTCAGTATATAGACGCTCGCTTTTAATTCACGGTACGCGTGCAAACCGAGTTCGAACCCCAGCGCCGGAACCAATGCAATTTTTATTATTATTATTTGCAATTTTAAGCGCTGATTTACCACGTCCTTTACAGTGAAGTAAAACATCATGGGAAACTTGCATATCTAATAAATAATTTAAAAAAATATAATAAATGAATTATATTATATATTTCTGTGAGGGTAAGATCCTACCCCGTGTGTTCGTTTGCCACTCTCAATGTAATAAAAAAAATACAACACATTGTTTACCGGCTGGGAATCGAACCCAGGGCCAGCTAGGTAACAGCCACTCTAACCAGAACACTACACTACAACGGTTATATTACACATGATAACCAAGTTTCTGCGGTCTGTTTAATCTTACGGACTAGTGTCTGATCATATTGCCTGTACTAATTAGCCAAGCGTCTATAATTCCACGCATCAACTGTACTTTGACGGATTTGATGCTGAGATGTGTTGTTTACTTGAATAGCCACGCAGATAAATCATAATTTAATATGTATTTTTTAATTATTTTAATGGTGATAAACACACACAGACCTGATGGTAAAAGATTCATGCGGTCCATGACAAAATATGCTGATACTCACTCCTGACAACTAAGATGAAGCGTCGCGTCACTGGTAAATCCTACTAGATCTTCGGATCCCTAATCTCTTATTTTACTCTGGTAATCAGTGAGGTCGTGGTCTTACCCCGTTTGAGCTGACCTATTCATGACGCCACGTCACCGGTAAATCCTTCCAGGGCTTCGGATCCCCATGGTCTCTAAACAAAAGCATGATGCTCTTATTTTACGCTGGTAATCTGTGAGGGAGTGCTCCTTCCCCGTATGACCTGACTTATTCATACCACAGCTAGGGCTAAACTGCACCGTGGCTTTAACACAGTTAAATGTTCTCCTGGTAGATTTAATAAGATTTATATTATAGTAATTTTATGATGTACATTTGAGGGCGGCAGCGCATCTGCGACTGCTCTGGTGTTGCTGAATGCTGGATGTCCATAGGCGGCGGTAATCACTGACCATCAGGTGAGGTGCTTGCTCGTTTGCCACCTATTCTATAAAAGAAGAAAGTAAGCCCGCACAAAGTTTCATACTGAAAATTAAGTTGGAATATACATTATTAAATCATAGGTCATGGTGTGTCGAGAGAACTTGAGGTTAAAAATTTGAAACTCAGAAGTATGGTGATATTAAACGTTGATATTCCATGAGCCAACGTTGCAGATATGAGAAGTATATATACATATAGGTGTATACATGAATATCGCTCAAACGGCAACTAACTAAGCTCTCACAGATTACTAGAATAAAAAAGGCAGCAGTGTTTCGTAGAGTGTGTCCAGGGATCCAATTAGAGGTGACGCTAATTTCCATCTTAGACTTTAGGGAAAATAAATATAATAACAAAATAATTCAGTTTCCTTTTAAACTTTATCAGCTTCTTATTGTGAACAAGGTTCTTTTCCATCTCTCTCTTGAATTCCCTAACTCACTGTTTCTCAACCTGGGTTATTTATAATGGGTCGCAATTTGTTTGATAAATAATATATCTGTATACAAGTTTATTAAGAGAATCAATTTTTATTAAATATTACTATGTAATAATAACATAAAATAATAAACTTGTAACTTCCTTTTATTTATGCATATATACTATTAATCAAAATGTATGCATTATAATTTTATAATGTAAAGGGATCTAGTAAAGGTTTCAGTTACCTTTTTGGATTTTTCGTGGATCGTGACATAAAAATGGTTGAGAAACAATGCCCTAAGTGAACATCAGGTAGGGGCTGAAAAAGTATTTTTAACATTTCAAAGACATGAATTGTCCTTTTCTCTCTATTATCTTTCTCTTTCCATTTGAGAGGTACCCCTATTTGCTTTGCACTGTTAATGGAACAAAGACACAGTTTCTTTTATCTTAATTACATTTTGCTTTCAAACCAGGTGCTATGTGTACTTTTTTTCTAATATTTGTTCAAAAAATGCTTTCAACTATCTAATTTCCCTTACAGTAACATAAAAATAAATCGGAAGAGAGATAGAGAAAAAGAGAAGAAAAGCGAACCTCAGTAGTAGCATAGTTCTCTCCCTTTCTTTCTTTGGCCAAGATTTATTCTTGACACAAGTTTAATTTTTTGAATGGCACTCAAATTCGACCTTGAAATATTATACTCAACGCACTCA
The DNA here is from genome assembly GCA_029286865.1 of Teinopalpus imperialis. Taxonomy (NCBI): domain Eukaryota; kingdom Metazoa; phylum Arthropoda; class Insecta; order Lepidoptera; family Papilionidae; genus Teinopalpus; species Teinopalpus imperialis. The sequence continues at coordinate 15,127,657 of JAGSMU010000019.1, forward strand.
AAAAAATCTCACTTCAAACTAAAATGCGTAACGTTTTCCTAAAGTTTTTTGGTCTTCATTGTAAACATGTGTCATATAGAAATTCACAGGTGGTAACGGTGACAATGGGCGGGCTTAACGCCTTTTGGCATTGTCTATCAATAAAACTTCGGAAGCTCTTAAACATAAAAGTTGTATTAAATAATATTATATAAAAATGGACTAATACACAATTTAAATTTAATATATACATTAATAATTATAAAATAAATAGTATACTGATATATATCTATATATAATATACATATGTATATATATACATATATATATACATATATATATATATATATATACTGTCTATTCTTTTTTTATGTATTACAGAAAAACAAAATGAATTATTATGAATCATACAGGCTAGGTTAGCTAGTTAATTTATTACAATTAAGACTACAGCACCAGTTTAAAAAAAAAAAAATCAGGGATCGAATCCGGAACAAAGTCCATCGGCAGAGAACTTAAGGCGCCGATATAGCTCAATAAATTAGCAAGCTGAATTGACAGAACATATGTATATGCCGCAGAGCTGATGGCCACTGTGAAAGACAGGTTCTTGAGTGGAGACTGCGTATCGGCAAACGTGGTGTAGGGCGCCCTGTACCTGAGTGGGGCGCTGACAATCGTAGGACAGCAGGCAGAGACTGGAGAAGAGCTGAAGATCGAAGAGTGGCGTGCCAGAGAAGAGGCCTATCTCCAGCAATGGACTGATACAGGCTGATGATGTATATTAAAGGACGGACAAAGTTAAGCGTAAAGCCTACTCTTTAAAATAATGCGTAGAACAGAGGAAAAGGCCGAGTTTCTGGCTGGAAACCTGGATAAGACCACGCTCTTACAGAATACCAGCACTGTTTCGTGTGATATAAGTCCTCGGACCATCGCATATGCATTTTAATTCTTTTCTGAGGATAGATGGAGATTTAATGAACCGTAGTTCTTATTTAGCACCAGTTTATTTATCAGTGGTAGAGCTACACTGCAGTTTGTTTTCAGCTGCAGAATGATTGGGTCAGCTCGACTGAGGTAGGACCACATCCTCACAGAATACCAGCGTAAAATAGCAGCTTGATGCTGCTGTGTTTCGTCTGGCGAGTGCAGGGATCCGGAGAACTGTATTACTGGAGACGAGGTATTCCATCTCAGTCCTCAAGGGTGACAACGCTAATGTATTATGGTTCCTTGTCAAGGATGAATGTAGATGTCATGAGCCTCAGGAATCACTTACCGTCAGGTGAACTGTGTCCTCGTTTGTTACTCCTAATGCTATAAAAAATGAATAGTCACCCCTAATATTAAAAAAGATTGGATGTAAAATATGTGAAGGAATTATGTGGTAGCAGCACGCTTAAGCTTGTTTCTATCAGCAGCATATGCATCAGATTGACTGGAGAAGAACTACGCCCTCACAACGTGAAATTAATGTTTAGTCGATTCTTGGTATCCAGATACTGGTAGCGGAGAATTCCCTCTCAGTCGTCAGCAGTGACAACGCTTGTACATTTTGAATCTGGGTTGAGGATTGATTATTGTATTAATAGACTGCAATAATCACTTGCTATCAGGTGAACTGTGTGCTCGTTTGTTCCATTTAGTGTCAAAAATATCTGTAATCTCCACCAACCCTTCTAAATGCCGGATACATTTATATAGCTTATAACGTACAGAAGCTTATGTACGTGTGCCGGCGGCGAAAGAGAATATTTCATGCCACCTCGCTCAACCAGTGCGGTTAGAATAAAAAATAGGTCAGATGATGGGTTGATTTATTTTTAGTACAAAGTATCATATTACAGCTGCCAATCTTTTAGCAAATACCCCTAATGTATTCAAATTATTACGGGACCAATGAAGTTAAATAATAGGAAATTAAATAGATATTTCGTATGAGTGGAAACCGATCGGATATTAAGAAAATGATAATGATCATCATTTATATTATATTATATTATATTTATATCTAGATTACAAAATACATATTAAGTCACGAAATATGAAATATGTAGGCGGTATCATTTTGTTCTATTATATATTTGACGAAATATTAACTACGTTTGTTTATACTTAAAATTATTAAGGGATCAATTAATTCAACAGAGTTGTCATATGAAATCTCATTAAATGTTCCTTTACCTAATAAAAGAATACGTAAATCTTTCCACTTTAAAAAATTTTTAGATAGTTCTAAATCTCGTATAAATTATATAAATAATGATTTTATGATAAAGACAGCAAATTTCATGAATTTTGACCCATTCTATACCTCACCAGCGGTTGCCAAACCAATCCTTACTAAAGATAACTTTAATGGTATAACTAAGTAATATAAAAAAATATTTGCTTTACTGTTATATTTTACAGTATGTTAGTTATATAGTTAATGTACTTTTATTCTTTTTATGACTTATATATATTTTTTTTCAATTGTATAAATTAAAATCACTAAATGTGAAAACTTGTAAGTGGCTTTTTAAGTATTTTAAATCACTTTATTATAATTGTTAAGTTTTCCAAATATTTTTTAGCCTTGCCCCACCTACTGAAATAGGAAGAATAACTTGATATTAAAAGATTATTTTTAATTAATACTAAGCACAAGTAGTTAAAAATTATAGAAAATATATAATCGATAAATTTAACGTAAATAAAATTAAAAAATTGTTATGTAATTAAAGAAACGTATTTTTATATAATACGAGTAAAATACATAAATCGGAACGCAATGACGACATAGCGACTTCTCAATCGCTTCCGCCGGGAACGTGGTATGACAATAATTATGATTTGAAAAGAAATAAGTTACGAAAGATTAATCATCATAGAAATTATTAATATACTGGTAGGTAAAAAAAATCATTAATATATGATGATCAATAATATATGATGTTATATAATAGAAACCATATCGCCGGTTTGAAAACGACCAGGAGGACATCAAAAGCATCATCATACGTCTTTGTTTCATCTAACAGTAGATGGAAAGAGAATGTGTAGGCATTAAGAGTGCCTTATAAACTATTATGGGCATTTAAGTTTAAATAAATAAATGAGTCTTATTAAAATAAATTATCTGGGCATAAACTAGTCATCAGGACCTTTAATTTCATCATAAAATCCCTAGTATGTATCACGTTATTGTCTTATGACCAGAATTGCATAGATTTTCTTTTATTCTTTCAAATATATTTTCTTCAAGTAGTGACTATTACTCAAAGATCGTGTCCCAAAAATTCATAAATAATAAGGCGTAAATGTGAATTAAATCACGATACAAGCCTTGTTTGAATTTAACAGATTTAATAGTAAGCGCCAACTTTTCTACAGCCGTAAATATATCTACGGCTTCTGAGACTTCGATGTCATATAAAAGTGTAAATTCTTAAACCGTAACGTGAGATTTGCACCTTTAGTGTAATTACACTTATAGGAATACGTCAGAAATTTTCTTTAAAAGAATCTAAGCATGAAAATACTTTGATAGAATGGAACATCATTGTCATATTCTTATATGAATACGGACTACGTACTACGTACTGTCCCGTCACGCTCATTAAGCTAGTTAGTAACTTCAGTATAATAAAGTGAATGCGTCAGAGGTTTGTTAGTTACAAAACGTGTTTCTACTGTTAAAGGAAGATAAGCAAAAATTTACTTTGTCAGTATAGAACATGTTTATTGTTGTTTTCGGATTTGTTAACAATAATAATTAAATCGTACTTTGGTTGTAAATTGTAACATTTTCTTTCTTCTTTTTCTTCTAGCTGCCGTATATTTTGTTTGATTATATTAAGGTCTATTTGCATGATCGCTAAAGGCATGTAATTTCCATATCTAAGAACTTAAATATAAACAAAATTAACAGCGTATATCGCTCTCATGATGTCTTTTGTAGTATTTACGTCAAACATACATTATCATCAAGTAAATTTAGCAGCAAACGTCCTCAGTTTGGGAAATTGACAAAATAAACAAGGCAACAGGTGCGGCAGTGTGAGATTAAATAGAGGCTGTGTGAGAACTTGCCTCTCTCATAAATGATTCGCCTTTGAGCAAGGGTACAGAGCGCCCGGAACGTGGTGTTATACAGTTTATTCATTCCATTACAACAATAGAACTAAAAGGGTTATTCCGTAACTGTAATGAAAGATGCGCCCCACTTTTAAGTTATGTTGCCGGTTCCTGTAACACAACGCTGTTTGGACACTTCTTGGTTTTGAAGTGAAACTTCTTTGGGCGCGATGACAGATAACAAAAAATCAAGGCTTTATTTGAGTATACAACGTTTCGATATGGAAAGCTTCAAGATATAACGATCATAAGGTTAAAGTTTTAGTTAAGTTATTTTTTTAAAATTCAAGTTAAGCAAACATTTTTGGTGGAAAAAGGACTGAGAAAGCTGAGAAAAAAGGTAGCCCAATGTTATATACATAGCTGACACTGTGTGAGAAATTCTTTAAATTTTTTCTCTCTCTCTTTATCTCTCTTCCTTTCACCATCTCTCTACCTCTCACTCTCTCTCTCTATATATCACACACACAAACTCACTCTCTCACTCCCTCTCTCTCTATCTCTCTCTCACACACACAAACTCACTCTCTATCGCCCTCTCTCTCTCCCTATCTCTCTCACACACACACTCACTCTCTCTCACTCTCTCCCTCTCTCTCACTCTATCCCTCTCTCTCACTCTCTCTCTCTCTTACGCTCTCTCTCACTCTCTTCCTCACTCTCTCACTTTCTCCCACATTCTATTTCTCTGTGCGTGTGCCATTTTAACTATTACTAGAAACTACACTTGCAAAACGTGGTATAGATCGATAGTCCATAGAAGTTTCACTACTGCCATTGAGCTGCACGCGCTTTTTCTTTGTGAAATAAACACCACGTGGCTTGTGGTCGGTACTAAATTTTACAAACCAAGACGGCTCCTAGGCTCGGTTCAAAGTCGAGTCCAATATTTGTCTAAAGCAAATAAAATTTAGTTTCGGTTCCGTGTGGTATTACCTTGACGCTTCAAAAATGTCTACTTTAATAAAAATTCTTTTCACTTTGATTTTGATTTTTGATTTTCAATGTCTGTTATCTGTATAACTCGTTACTTAAACTATATATACAGAACATCATAAATTCAAAGACAACGATATTTTTTAAGCAGGTTCTCTACGACATCGTTTACATAATAGTAAATTATGATAGCCCTTGGTAGGTACCTACCTACCAAACCTAACTGACATAAAACCTAATTAGCAGTTACTATTTAATAATACAAAAGAGTACTAAACCATCATCCTCCACAGTGGTAGAACCACGCTGCATCTAGTTCCTTGCTCCGGCAGGAATGGACTCACAGAGTAAAATAGCAGCAGTCCTGAAATGACAATGCAGTGTCTTGAATCTTTATTGAGGATGGATTTCAAGGTCGTTGGCTTTAATCATTACTTACCATTAGGTAAACAGTGTGCTCGTTTGTCACCACTTATATTATAAAAAAAGACTGTCATCAAATGATACTACTAATACTAGCTGCAGAATGAATAGGTCAGCTCAACCAGGGTAGGATCACGCCCTCACAGAATACCAACGTAAGGATATTGCTGCTGTGTTTCGTCTGGTGATTGCATTGGTGATGGATCCAGAGACATTTATTACTGATGACGAGGCATTCCATCTCAGTCCTCAAGGGTGGCGACGCATCCGCATTATGATTCCTTGTCAAGGATGAATGGTGAATGGTCACGGATCGCAGGAATCACTTACCGTCAGGTGAACTGCGTGCTCGTTTATTACTCTTAATGTAATAAAAAAAAAATACCAAGTTTCACTTAACAAAACTTACGAAGCACAGTAACAAGATATCCTTCTACAAGTTTATTTTCCCTCCTACTGTCAATATCAATAATAAAGAAAGCATTCCCATGTCAATATTAATACACAGCAACGTTGGATTTGCAGAACCTTTTAACTGATTTTTCTTAGAGAAAGTTCTATTATATATTTACTACAACTAAAAAGAAATGATTCGTTGAGATGGTATTTTGGTAGTTTCTTTTATTACTGACAGAGGTCATTGAAATGGGTCACTAATTATGTTCTATGTCGACATTTTATGTTTAAATATACATAACTTTATATTTATATATTTAGATATATTGTTTATCGAAGGTTAATAACCTAATTCGAGAATTGTCATTGCTGTCCATAAATACCACATCCATATTTTTTAAATAACGCACGTTTATATTTGAGACCTAACTCACAAAAAAAGGAAACGAGCAAAGAGAAGCAACGCACCTCATTGGCTGTGTAGCGCGTATCGTTGCTCACGTGTGCGAGCGAGACAATACAATAGCGTAAAATGTAGATACACTTATTCTATTATTTACGACTAAATTGATATTAAATTATAACATTAAAAATAATTTTGCTATTAGATTACCTTTTTTTACTCATAAGTTAGTTAGTAGCTTCGCTTCTATCGCGTGTCCCACAACATCTCACTTTTTATATATTGGATTTTAAATATAGATATTGTTTTATTCATTTATTGCTTTATTTGTACAAGTAAATCAAATAGGTAAGTAAAAAAATAGGCATTCTCTACCTTTGGATTGAGCAGAGAAAATATTACGGATGCAAGAAAAGATACTAACAAACTTCACTCTTGAGGATACAATTGGATAATGTTTCATTATCAGTGATTGGTTTTCAGTTTCTCTTCCTCCGCTTAAACAATAACACACAACAAACGTAGCAGCATTATGCTTATTGTACATGTCAGATGGACTCTGTGCGAACGTAATCTCACATCGATGTAATCGACGATTGATCCAATTAGTTTCGCGATGACGTCTTGGGTAGATTCCTATTTGTAGCAATTCGGGATAAATTATAGTGCCGTAGGCATTGACGCAAACGCAGAGGCACTCCTACAAAATCTATTCACCAGGTATAATGAGGAACTGGTGGTTTCCAAGAGCTGGATAAGATGTGACGATGGCGAGTACCAGATTTTTTATTATCTTAATTGAACTTTGTTATGTAATCATACTATATGATTGCTTAAGGAACAATTACCAAATATGACCTAAGCGCGACCTATTGCATATTGATGGTACTATAACAGAAACTTGCATACAAGTGGCAAATAGAAACCGTACAAAGTTTTAACTCAATCGGACGAACGATGTGGGATTGTATAGAAAACGATAATTATTACGATGTGTGTTAGTATCACAGTGTAGGCATTAAGAAGCTTGGCTGGTTGCCATTCTTTCGTTGTAGATATTCCTCAAATTCCAACGAAGCGATATAAGGGCCGTTTATGTAATCAGCGAAGGATTTAAATAATTACCTGCGGCTGTCTTACCGACCGAATATAATGTGGGTACATTCAAGAGAGAATAGGCATTTCATGAAATAATGAGCTCTACCAACGATGATCAGGTTGCTTGTAGGTACCATTGTACTTGTACCACTGGTAGAGCTGACTCTACCTTCTCTCTATTTAGAGAAAAAATCTACTCACGTAGAAGATAGACAAACATTATTTTATATATACATATATATGCATATATATATATATATATATATATACATTATACGTATCAATGTATGTATATACACACAATACACATATATAGAATGCCTATGAAGAATACAAAGAATATATATTATGCAAAGAAGATTACAGGATTTTATCGTGTTTTTAAAATGCTGTTACAGGTAATCCCAACGTGTTTGACACTTATTTGGATTTAAGAATCCCGTTATATACGAGTTACTCGTAAGCGCATAAATCAAAGCACCCTTTGTTTATCCACACTAATGTGTAGGGTTGTCCGGGTGTGTACATCACTGTTGCATGTCATTCACCCTTAGGTGTGAATATCCTCCGGCGGAAAGAGTTAGGGTTTGTATAAAAATAAAACACTGATGGCGCTTACTACTTTTGTTAGAAGTTCAATGTTGTTACTCCTTTAATTCGAAAAGTCCATTTATGTTACGTCAAGAATATTATAAGTTAAATGTAAGATTAAGTATTCTTAGTTCTACGTTTGAGAAAAAATACAAATGAGAAACTCACCACTCCATCCCGGAATATATTTTCGCAAACAACGTCTCTGTTTTCATACCTGGATGTTTCATGTCTTTGAAACTCTATTCGCATTAGCTGTAAGCAACTTAAGCAGGACTTATTTTGAATTACTATTCTCAGAGTAAACAAAGACCTCATTCCACTCACTACTATTCTCGATTTCCTCTGTCCCGAATATATCCGGGCCGGCTCTACCTTTTTGCTGGCCAAAAAATATATAACTGAACATGACATTTTTTTAAAGTAGTGCAATTGACAATCGAGCAAACAGTTTGCGTGACAGAAATTGATTTCCATGGCCTTTGACGCCTTCTGATATATAAGATGCGTTTTCTGACGTGTCTGATCTTGATACGGAGTCACGAAGCCGATGCCTTGTCATCGGAGTACTAAGATGAGTCCGCTCGTTATATGTACGGACAATATATGTTATAAAATAATAGCAGTAGTCTCTATCTCTTTCATTCACCACACGAAACACAGCAACGCTCTTTCTCACTCGAGCAGTCTTGTTTATAAAACAACTAATTGTTAGACGCACCGTGGTTCTGAAACTATTTATTATTATTATTTTTATTTTATACTTGATGCATTATAATTGATAATTGTATGAAAGATGTGTTAGATTAATAGTTACATTATATATTATTATTATTTTATTCCAGTGAAGAAGAAAGAAAACTTTAGTGATTTATTTTCTTTTCTTTTTTAATGAATGAACCTTTTATTATATTATATTAGGCTTTATAAACTAGAACACAGTTGACCTCATGGTAAGTGGTAAGTGTTAAGTAACTATGTATATCCATCATTAACGAACGTAGTCACCCCTGGGGACAGGTGATGGAATGCCTCATTACATGCGAATAACGAAAGACAGCTTTTTTTTTTTTTTATTATTGCTGACAGCTACTGTTCTCCCGAGGGCTTTTACAGCTTCATCGGGTTGAGTGCTAAGGACACTCAGCCGAGAACCTTATTTATTGGGTTACCAGCACAAGGACTCCCGATAGAGCTTCGGCTTGGACTGTTACCCTGGGCGCGAAATCAACTGACTCGAAGACGGCAGGTTTATACTGCTATACTGGGTATTCTATGAGGGTGTGGTCCTTCCTGTTCGTGCTGTAGCTGGAATCAAGAGACACAGCACCGTGATTCTACCAATAAAACATTTACCCAAAAACAAATTCAAAAGATACTTCAGTTTCCGAATGCCACAATGAATAGTTTTCCATCGAAAGGTATTTGAGAGATGGCAAAAGCAACGAAGTGCTTTATAAGTTCTGAAGTTCTATTTTAAAAAGACAAACGCGCCTTCTATTTTAAATTGCAACATCTGGCAATCGAACTCTAAGAAAGTCTTTTGTTTCAAACTTATCCAGCGGAATGCTGGCTACATTTTTTACCGTAAACATACAATTGAGGTTTCCAATAATAAAGGGTTGCTTCCTTTTTTAAATAAAATTACAGACTTTGTTTATTTTATAAAATAGAGATAAAAATACTTTTTTACATTACACACAAAAAAAGCATTAAGCCCCTAGTAAGTCTAACTTACAAATCAAGAATTCGTAAAAAGATTGTGTCTGAAAATTGAACTAATTTAAGAAATATCAGTGGTTTTCGTCAAAATTTCACTTATCGTTCTAAATTGATAACGTTTGGCGCACAGATTTCAATTAAAGATCACGTGGATATTAATATAAAATTTTATTTGGTGCCTGATTATATTGCTTTGTATAACTCAAATTTCTTAATCTTATCGTATACCGTTCAATAAGATTGGCCGTAGTAATATCAATTCTATCGGAGTAATGTAATTTGTATATCCTACTTTTTTTATAGAAATAGTTGTGAAATTTGGTAGTAAATCACTAATGTTTGTTTAAATCTAGTTTAATTTCCAAATATAATATGTATATTATATCTACGTAGTTCTACGTTCACTTACGATAAAGTGAATATGTGCTATATAATATATATAAAATATATACATATATATAAAATCTTTCCTGAACAAATAATCATAGCTCAGTGTACGAAAACAATTCGATTTCAAGAGACTCAGTTTCATTGAGCCCTATACAATAAAATCAGTACCAGGGCGGCAAAGATCGCACGTAGCAAATTTACGTTTTCCTCTCGATTCCAATTGCGATAAATACCGGATCACATTACGGTACACGTGCCTACTTTTGCTGATTTGCTGTGTTCCGGCTCCATTTGATAAGCACGTGTGATTTTGGGGAAGTTTCACTGTTCTGTTAAATTAAATAGTGCTACATATGTTATTCTGTTTATTAACTTACTTTTGATACTGTGTTATTTTATGGCAATAATTACATATAATTGTGCAGTGTAGGTGTGTAAGTTTGCCTCTTTTTACCTTTCCTGTTATACCATACACATAACATAACATTTGACACAGCCTTACGTTTTTTATATATATATATATATATATAGTATATGTACTATATTTAATTACTTAATTCTGTTTAACTATAATTATGTTTAAATACTGAAGCCAGTCTCACAATCCTATAATAAATAATAGTAGTATATGCAACTACACTCGCTTAAACTATTCGCATAACAAAATTTGGTAACGTCATTGTATTTAATACCTAAGAAAGTTGGTTTGACATTTAGCTCCAATAACTTTTACTTAGACGTTGTATAGTGGCCCATATCTTTATCAAATATATATATATATATATATATATATATATATATATATATATATATATATATATATATATATATATATAAATTTATAATCATACTATAAAATGACATTAGAACAATATGTTGTGGTCATAAAAAAGATCTGTCCACACGCGATGTGCATAAGTGAAGTTAAAATACTTTTTGATTTAAGGCCGCTGTCTTCAAGTGCAACTGCTAGCTTACATAAAGTTTGTAACTGTGGAAAACATATGGACAATATATGTTATAAAATATTTGTAGCAATTTTATACATTAGTCACATTGCAACTCAAAACTAGCACGAGCATGAATAGATCTTCGTGACTGGGAATAACTACTCTTTAACAAAACACGACGAAATGGTAGCACGAAGTTACGATTTCGTCGTTTTTTTGTTAAAGCGTAGTTATTTACGACTGGTGTTAAGGAGAACTATTGAACTGTATGAACGCTAATATTGCTGATCATCTGGACAGCCTGCTTTATTTTTATCTTAAAGTAAACAGACTGTTTTATCGAACGGAAACAGGAGGGAGTGACGTCATTTTTATTTCCTATTTAACAATCAACTCTTAGGGAATCTAATGGAGTTTAGGTTATCAGATGGAGTCAATTTCTCAAGGTATTGCAGAGCTACGCTGAAGTTTACATGGAGTGTGTACCGGAGACACAATTATTGGGAACCAGATTTACCATCTCAGACTTCCGGAGTGACAAGGACGAGTCCCTTGTACTGTAATGTACATCATCTCTGCAATAATCTTTCTTTAGGATATATATGTAGGTGTTTATGAGTCGCAGTTGTCACATGTCAGTGAATGAAATGTGTGCTCATTTGTCACCTTTAGTCACATGAAAATTTGTTATAGTGCCGTAAGTACTATCACAAGAAATTATGTAGCTACTTGTCACGGAATTAACAAAGAGTATCACACACCAAAGTAAGCGTTTAATTACTTAAAGTGAGGAAATTCCTTTGGTATTTTGTTTCCTGTTACATTAGTTCGGAATGTTACTCTTTTTGTTTGATACTAATTCTAACTAATTTGCAGCGAAAACAGTAGTAAGGAGAAATAAAAATGTTTGCCTTACCTTCTTCCTTCATTCTCTTATTTTTATTGCGATTGTATTGGAATTTACTGCGATTTCAAGGAACAAAGAAATTGTTTAGAGGGTCTCTATGTTCCAATGTACTGGCAACATTATTTTGTACTTTTATTTGACAAAGGGTGACAAACGAACACACTGTTTACCTAATGATAAGTGATGAATGCGGCTCATTAACACCCACATCCGTAACAAAAATGCATTGCTAATGCGTTATCACCCTGGAGTACTAAGGTAGAATACCCCCGCTAAAGGTAACTGGGACTTCAAATTTCTACACTAGCGAAACACAGCTGCGTTATATTGCTATTTCGTACAGGTATTCTGTGAGAGCATGATCCTTCCCCGATCGAACCAACCCCTTTTCAAATTTTCAAATGCAACCTCAAAGACACAGGACATACACAAAACACACCCAGACTTGAAAGACAACAATGCAATAATATAATATGAAACATTGAAATGCAAACTACAACAGTGGTACAGCTACGCCGTTCGTTTGTTTCTAAATACAAAAGAAGGTTAAATGTAGATGTCATGGGCTGCAGGAATCACTTACCATCAGGTAAAGTGTGTGCTCGTTTATTACTGTTAATGTAATAAAAAAAAACAAGCTGCATTGTTAAAACGTGAGAGAAAAAAGGTACACAAATTATTTTCTTCATCCCCATTCTACTATCGGACAATCAGACGTACAGCTGGACTTGATCTCTTCGTTGTTGATATTCCCTGAACGAAACGATTGGTCTCATCCTTCCTAATTCGCACAACACAGAACTGGTATACTTTGATTGCTTCTATTTTCGTCTGAATATATTGTGACATAAAAAAGAAGGTACAAAGGTATATTCAATACAAGGACGACTTTTACTGTACCACTGCACCCGGTACTGTACTGTATTTTTTGAAAGATCACTCATTTCGTTGAACCTAGATCCTCTCTTTCCAAGAAAAAAAGACGCAGTATTGCCTATAAATAAATGTGTAACTTAATTCTCAGCTAATTTAGTAATTATTAGGACCACAACAAAGAGGACCAATTACGTGCTGCTTTTCAAAGTTACTAATCTACCAACTTTTACCTGCAGAGTTACTTTACTACAGAGTTTTTTACCTTGACTGAAATTACCATTTAGACTAAAGCAAAGTTTTGGGGAAACTAAACTTGACTCTTTTTATTTTTTTTCTTGTTTGAAAGTGTATTCCAAGCTTCTTACAAGTATATGAAATACTTGAGGATTGGCATACACATTAAATTTTGCAACTTCCTCCCTGACTTCTGTTCCACTATGAGCTTAGTTTTAAAATATGCTAATGTGGCAGTGGTGGATACATTAGCATAGTTTTCTAAGACTTTACTTACAACATGCCTTGTGCATGGTCTTCTATTGACACATAAACCTTTTCCATTTCAAAAAATTCGAACAAAATATATTTTCGGCGTTTAATGTTCATTATATTACACCACCTTACTACCCAGCTGAACTGCATCCGCCTATGACACCCTTTATTTTATTTATATTATTTTATATTTAATCTAAAATATTTTATTCAACCAACAAAACGTGCATTTACTATGGTAAAAGAAAAAACCTCGTAAGAAAACAAGCTCGTCCTCAAAACAAAGAACATACAAAGACCTAGGAAGTCCAACTACTATTCTGATATGATATATTGACAACTAATATACGTGTTTATCTACATGTAAATATTTATGTACGTATTGTGTGTGTACATTGTATTCTGTCAAGATTCTAAAACTAAAATCTAAGTATTAGTTCGATATTTGTAAGTAATATGTATCGTAGCGATAAGCGAGCATACAGTTCTCTAATTTAAATTCTGATGTTGAGTAAAGACTAGACCAAGAGTTAAGATGCACATGCGTTGCCTTCCCTCAGGTGGAGGCGAAATACCACGTAATCTGTAATTGAGTGTCCGGTTCCCTAAACACACTAAACAAAACACTACAACGTGACTCTATTATATAGGTTGAATAACTTTATTATGACAAACTTTCGCACAGTATCGTAGCATATAACGCTAGTCGAACAAAGAATGTGTGGTTCTCAAAACTTCTTGCTTCGATTTCCATACGACGAATAATATTTGCGCACTTCAAACTGTTGATTTTCGAGTCTGGTGTGTGTTAAATGTAAGTTCTGTGTCTTTAACGTTGAATATGCAATATCCTACGATATTATTCTAAAAACAATACAAAGAATAGAAGAATAGTATTAGGAGTCAGTCACTCTAATGATAACCAAAAGCCGTCTGGTTACAACTATAAAACGTCATAATCAACGAACGGACATCGGATCATTATTTACAGTTTTTTGATTGATTGATAATTATATTAAATCTTTTTTTATTTATTTTACAGGATACCAATCTCTCGCAACGAACAAAATGTAAGTACACTTTGAACGCATAACAAAATACGTTACAGTTACGTAACGTAGCGTTCTGGGCTTCGGCCATTTCCATAATCAAACTATTTGTTTTTGTAACAAACAACATGAACCTAATATGAAGATAACAAGATATTTCTGTTAGTAGTGAGTTAACCTAACAAAATTACATTGTACTAAAGTAATTGAAGTCTGATCTTGGCAAACGAGACTGAAGATTTTTTTCGCGCAAACGTATTCTGAGTAGTCACCATTATTTTATTCCAGCAATTGCCAAAAGTCTCCGCTCTTATGCCAGCGCAGATAGAAAATAAGATAAAAGTGCCGTTTATTTGCATTTATTATCCCCTGAGCGACGGCAAAATAAGTCCATTCATGAAATTGTACCTGCCAAAGCTGACATTTTAGACAGAAAAACAAAAAAATATTTTACGTAGATTTTTATTTCATCAAAGAAAGTTGCGTTGTGCTACTGAATATCAAATCATACCTTCACTAGAAAGGTCGTGATAAAAGTTTTTTTTTTCATTTTTTTCTTATTAATTTTACCGATATTTCTGACACAATGAGCCTCTGGTAATGCTCCTCTTTACTAAGCAATATTTTCATCACTTTCATTAGCAAGGAGTGCTCTTGAAAAGGTGGGCGCTTTAATGGCTACCTCTTGAATACTTACTCAACCTTCCGTCTCGTAGACACTTTTAAGATTTTATTAAAAATAAAACCCTTTTGCTTTTAGAAATTTCTTCGTATTTATTTATTTATTATTTAGAAACCAACAGCAATAAGCATTATGAACATATTATGGAGCACAAAATTAATTATAGTCCGCGAACTTATATACTCAAACAAATATTGTTTTCACAAAAAGTATTTATAAACACACTATATATTCTTTACGGCAACGTTTATAAAATGCTCAAGTTTATCGGAGTTAGAGACGACAGAATATTAGTAGTGCAAAGTAAACATAACATACACACGAGCTCTCGTAACATCATACATTTCAACCATGCCACTTTTTTTTTATTAGTTGAAGGTGACTAACGAGCTGATGGTGTCTCCTACGGGTTACGACGCCCATATTCATCATCAATTAGGAATCATAGTGCAGATAGACAGTAGATTTGACAGTGGTAGAGCTCCACTGCAGTTTGTTTGTAACTGCAGAATGAATGGGTCAGCTCGACCGCGGTAGGACCACGCCCTCGCAGAATACCAGCGTGAAATAGCAGCATAATGATGTTGTGTTTCATCCGGTGAGTGTAGGGTCCCGGTGACTCTTATTACTGGTGACGAGGCATTCCATCTCAGTCCTTATGGGTGACAACGCTTCTGCATTATGATTCCTTGTCGAGGATGAATAAAGATGTCATGGGCCACAGGTATCACTTACCACCAGGTGAACTGTGTACTCGTTTGTTACTCTTAATGTAGAAAAAAAAAAAGATACATTATCAGCCCGGCGGACTAAGAATCTTCTGATCCTTATTCCACCAGACGAAACAGAAGTGCTATGCTGCCATTTGATGCTGTTATTCTGTGAACCTGTGTTAGGATCTTAACTAGGGATGTGAATAAATTAGTGGATTATACTTTGGACGGCTGGTATATTTGCCGTTAATATAGGAATTGCATGAGAATTTAATATTGACGGTGAGAATTTAATAGAATGGTCACGGTTGATAATTGAACATTATAAGCCAAATAATTTCGAATTTCAGCGCCATGTTGACCAAAAAGTAAAAAGTAATGGCGTTCATTGTAAAAACAATTAGTAACAAAGCCCGAAGTGGAGGCTTCCAGGACACGTAAGTAACATTAACAATTTTCACTAAACTAGCTCACTTTAACCGCCTTTCAGTACACGTACCGATAGCAGAAAAAATAATGAAGCACAATTTTAAGTTAAAACAGTCCCCCCCTCCCACTGTTGGACGCTAACGGTAACTTTATATTATTTTTCATGATGATTGTCTTCACCAACGGCCACGTAATTAACGTTGAGTATAACCAACTTTTAAAACAGAATTCGCAGGATTGCTTGAAGTTTTTTAAATTTAAAATGAGTTAAAATCAACCGCGATAAAATCGCTAAAAATTTTCGTTTAATGTATAGTATTCCCGTAAATATAAGAAATTATTACGCAATTAACGTTACAACACCCTACAATATCAAAGAACACGTTATTATTTTCAACAGTTGTAAAGATACGCTGCGGTTTTTTTCTAGCGGCACGAGTGGTATGACCAAGGTCCCTCCTCACGATCCTCTAGGTCCCAGGGTTCCTTTCTATGCCAGACTACCAGCGTAAAATAACAGCATAAGTACACATAGTAGTGTTTAGAAATAGTAGTCGGAAATGGCAACGAATCAACATTAAACTTATATGCAAGAGTCACCTTCCATCAGTTGAACTAGGAGCTTCGTCAACCCCAATAAAAAATACTGCTACATTGAAAATAGTAAAGATTAGTATCTTAGTAACTATAAATAATAATAATTAAAACAAAAAAAGAATAATAACAATGAAATTAGATATAAATTAGCGACGTTTCAAGTTGACTACAGCTGCGAAAAGGCAATGGACTCAGTATATTGCTACAGAAAAATGTTACCGTAGCGCTATCGATTTTGTGAACTACTAGCGAAGAATTGTTGATAATTATAACTAAAATTAAAGATGAAACAGAGTAAGTTTAACTATTATCTTAAATTCCACTTAATAAATCAATAGTAAAGCACTAAGGTGAACTTAAGAATTAGCGTACTTAGATTTCAGTTAGTAGAGTCTTATTAACAGAACAGCTCAGCATTATTTACGTTGCTGTATTTTTTTTCTTTGTTTTTAACATTTTGCTTGACTACAATTACTACCACTACTAATTTACTACCCACCTGGTATTAACTGATTAAGTAGTCAAAGATGGGAAGACGAAATTAATAAATGCATATCACTCATTTTTCGGAATAACTAGCGCAATCAGAACTCTACCGTTTCCCTTTTTTGGGCAGTTCTTTAAAAAATTGTAGAGGTCACTAGAACTTACGCAGTGAGAATTTAAAGTGCTGTAACAATTGAGCTCCTTGGCTGTATTATATTTTTTAATTGGTCGAGCCACAGTGCAGGTTGTTTCTGACTACGGTTTCAATGGGTCGGCTTGACCGGGAAAGGATCACGCTGCCACAGAAAAAGTGCGTAAAATAGTAACTTTACTCTACTGTTTTTCATCTGGTGAGTGTATGGATTTGATAACTCGTATTACTGATCGACGCATCTGCTGTATGATTCCATATCGAGGCTGAATGTGACATTATAGGCCGCAGGAATCACCATCAGGCAAACTGAATGCTCATTTGTCACTCTCTTTACAATTAATAAAATACTCATTGTTTATTTGGATTGTTAATTTTAATTGATTACAGCACGGTGTAATAGCGGATGTTAAACAGTCCGAGTGCCAAAGGAGGTCGGAAACTAGGCGGCGGATGCTGAGCCGTCATGTTTCCTGCCTCATCTCGTTTGTCGCCTCCGCGCAAACTTGATCAGAACCGTGGAATTACGAACGAATTGGTTATTAGTGGTATATAAACAAATTACTTCGTATCTGTGCTCTAATTGGCAATTTGAATGATTAGGAAATAGAGTATATTAGTAGAGATTTTATAGATAAATTGGACAAATGAATACATACATATGATGAAACTAAAAAAAATTGATGCATTATCATATATATATAGCCTATCACGATTTCTTTAACGGTGGTATCTTTTAATTTTAAACAAATGACAACAACTGACAAGAACATATTATAGTGCCCCAAGCACATACGTCAAAGATCACGGCTATTTTTCGTCACAAATACACTATCCACCATCATCTCAGCCCACTGCTGAACAAGTTTTGTTGAGTATACACACCTGCATACATCGACTTGCAGATCGTTACTCCATCTAATGGAAGTTTGTCTTACACTCCGATATTACATAAGAGATTGCCAGTAAAGAACCTTTCTCAATCTGTTATAATATAGTGCTACTCTTTTGTAGTGATATTACTTTTAAGTGGGTGGTGAAACCATTCTCAGGTCAACTTATAATACTCTAAGAAAATCAAGACGCCAATAAATCAAAAACGACAATCATACATAAATAGATAATAAAACATTCCAGTTTAGAGGTTCTCACTTATCTACCATTCGATTGTCAAAAATTGGCACAAACATCATAGGCAGAAGATCACTTACCACTAGTTAAGCAATATACTTTTCATCGTGATCATATAAAAAAAAATCATAACTGGGCTTGTGATAACGTGATGTAGCAGGCTAAACTAAAAAGAGGCTATTTATACACCTAAAGGTCAAAAACGTCATTCCTCAATAATGATTCGATGTATATTGTCACCTCTGAGCTGAATCTCTCCTCTGTGTCTGAATTCCTTCACTCACCAAATCAAATAAAATACAATAGTTATGCTACCATTTTATATAGATATTACGTGAGGAGTAGACCTTCCCGATCGAGCTACTCCTGCTAATGATAAGAAGATGACTATTAAATGAACGGTGGTAGAGCCACGTTCCAGCTAGTTTTTAAGTGTAATATGTCTCGATAGGAGAGGAATACGTCAGAATCTATACACTCACTAAACAAAATACAATAGAGTTACGCTACCATTTTATATTGATAATACGTGAGGAAGAATAGACGTTCTTCGATCGAGTTCATGCTTCAGTTGGGAACTAGTTCGTGGCTCTACCATTGCTAACTATAATTAGTTGATATGATGAACGATGGTAGGGACACATTTTAGTTAGTTATTAGTAAAACATGATTGGTTCGATTCGATGGGGGAAGGACCACGTCTGAATCTCTACATTACATACTTATGCTAACATTGTATATTCGTATTACGTGATACGAGATAAACGATAGTAGAAACACGTTCAAGCTAGTTTTCAAGTGCAATAAGGATCAGTTCTCCCGGAGAACACCAGAGTGAAATAGCAGCAAACCACTACTACGCTTCGTATGATGAGTGACGGTACCAATATACAGGTACAATATACTAAACATATCATCTTAGTTCTCAAGGGTAAATCTATGTTAAAAATGGATGTAGATATCATAGGCTGCAGTTACCACTTCCATCTGATGAAATGTGCGATCGGTAGTCACTCCTAATCTTGTACAAAAAAAGTTATAACTAAATTGATATCAGGACATTAAAAGCTTAAATTATATTTAAATTAACACCTTCATAACACGGAAAAAGGCGAAAGCTTTTTCCGTGTCATTACAACGTACATTGCCACGTACAAAAACGTAAACGTGCAGCACATATCCAGATGCGAGTAAATAGTTTCCGCTGAATTATTAGCACACGAAGTGCTCCCGTAACTTCACCCGAGTCGACTGTAAGTGCAGTTGTGATACAGCTTTTAAGTACACCTTTCATCCAACCTCTTAACGATTTAACGTCTAACTGAAGCGTACAAGTATGTATGGATGTACTCTTGCGTTACACAATATATGGTTCATAAGTACTTCTTAAGTAAGTAATACGTTACATAGTTACCTTGAGAATATTTACATATAATAGAGACACAAACGCACATATGCATAATCACAGTCCACACATAGTCCAATGCTGAATGTAGGTGGCAAAGCACGATCCTATGCCATCTGCATTTGCTTTTTTATTATTATTACATTGAGAGTAACAAACTCACACACAGTTCACCTGATGGCAAGTGATTCCTGTGGCCATCTGACATCTACATTCATCTTTGACATGGAATCATAATGCAGATGCGTTATTACCCTTGAGGACTGAGATGGAATGCGTCGTTATGAGTAATAAAGGTCTCCGGATCCCTATGCTGACCAGATGAAACACAGCAGCATTATGCTGCTATTTTACGCTGCTGTGAGGGTATGGTCCTATCCCGGTAGAGCTGACCCAATAATTCTGCAGCTAAAAACAGACTGCATTGTAGCTCTTACACTCTTAAACCCCAACTATCGAACTTGCACAGGTCGTCGCTTCATCTAGTGGAGGATTGCCTTATACTATTACAGCTAGTCCGAGGTTGCCACACAAGAACCTTTCTTCCCCATCGATTATCAAGTCTAAGAGCTATATGCCACTGTTTTTTTTTTATTTTAGTTTAACCTGCTAACTTTATACACAATCTTAAAATTAAAAAAATATCACTCACGACTTCCGTATCATGATATAAGGGATAACGCAACATGAGATTATAAGCACGTGTCAGCTAAAGCTAAGAGTGATCTTTCTCCAAAGTTTTTATTATCATTTGTGTAGAGTATTTTTTTTATGTGGCACTAAACTCAATTATTATTTTTGTATTATTCTTTATTCTATAAGACGTAAGAGAGTTATTTTCTTGTTATTAATTAGTTTATTGTTACCTTTCACAATATCTTAAATCAGTTTGGATTGTTTGGTAGTTTTTTATACTTCACTGTAGCAATTTTGTGCGTTTTATGAGTGATACAATTATAATATATAGTAAAAATACTTACATATATATTTTTTTTAATATTAAGAATACTAAAGGAGCACAAACTTCATATGTTAAGTGATGGCTGCGATCCATAACATCTATACCTATCCTTAACAAAATTTCAAGATGCATTGTCACCCGAGGGTCACTGGATTCCTACAATCACCATACACCCCGCCCCATTACGCTCCTATTTTAGGCTGATATTCTGTGAAAGAGTGGTCTTTTCCCAATCGAGTCGATCCATGTTGAATTCAGGTTGAAAACGGACTGTAACCACATTGGTGGGATTTAAAACGATAAGTATAAGTCGGCTTGACAGCGAATCGTTTATTGTCTCACATGATATTTTGCTTTTCGTAGTAAAACGTCTTTGCTTTAACTGTAATTCAACATAAATAATTAATATGATGGAACTCACAAAGTTAATAGAACTATAAAATAAAAGTACAATGTATTATAATTTTGTATACGTTGATAAAAATAGTTTCAAGTAATACCATGAGTGTAAACGAGCCAATAAAATAACAAGGGAAAAAGCACTGAAGTATATCTTTCGAACTATCTAAAAACTTCAACATATTTATCTCACCTTTTCGGTAACTTGTATCCGGTTAAAAATTGCAGGCGTGGAAATACGTACACCATGCAATCGTTCTGGGCTCAACGCCCTCGGACCCCCTACGAACGGATGCCGACGCATCGTTTCCGCTACGAGAATAGCACGACGCAAATAGCCCGCCGCAAATGAATGTTCACCGCTAACGAAGGGCCACGAGTTAGATAACGATGATTCATTGCGCCGTATCGAGTTCTCGCTGATTAACCGTTGACGCGTCAGTCGACAATAAATGGATCTTGTAAGTGAGGCCACGTGTTCAAAATGTACAACCCTATAGGGTTGTTGCTTGACATATTGAGTCCCCAAGAAATGGGGAATAGATAAGATAAACACAGATGTAACTTTTGTAAGGGCTAATTTATTTTTAAACTAGTAAATGCCTTTACTTTTGCCCAACGACATAGACATCTTCTATATAATAACAAGAACAATCTGAAAATGAAATACTGGAAGTATAAACGTCAAGAACGAGGAAATCATTCGACTTCTTCTCGATTCCAATGTCTTATATGTCTCTGATACGGTCTACGAAACTCAAGGTCGTAAGTTCGAATCCACCATTCGACTATTACCGTGAACCATCTCCTAGCACACGCATCTTCAACTTAGTGGGAGTGATTAACCGGAATATTATCAATGTTCATTATTGTTAATATTCTTTTTAAAAAAAACACGATCGATTGACAAATAAAACTTATTAGTTTTATTATTATTTATTGATTTATTATTATAAAAGCCCTTAATACTTACAAGACTAGTCTTTTCATTACATTTTTATTAAATCCTTTCAAAGCTGTTTCGAAGTAAAATTTGTAAATAAAAGTTGGAAAACAGGAAAAGCTTAATTCAAAAAGTTGAGGAAGTATTTCCAGGCAGCGGCAACTGACAGGTTTGCGGTAACCCACAAAGGCAAAATGCCAAGACGTTTTACGTATTACCGTGGTAAATTTTTTTGAATATTCTCTAACATATAAGATTAGCGGTATCGGGCTGCTCTGGTGTATTATAGCATGTAGTCCTTCCCTAATCCAGCATTGGGTTATTATCATGCTCCGTCGAGTTCGATCTTTCCTAATTTTTAACGTTATTAACTTTTTTACAGTGGTAGAACCACACTGCATTTTGTTTCTAGCTACAGAACCAATGGGTCATCTCAAAAGGGATATGACCACGCCCTCACATAATATCAGCGTAAAATAGCAGCGTTATTTTGCTGTACTTCGTCTGGTTCGATTATAAGGATCTTGATTACTGGTGACGCATTGAGGCATTCCATCTCAGTCCTCAAGGGTAAGAACGTATCGTCTTTATGATTCCTTGTCAAGGATGAATGTAGATGTCATGGGCCACAGGAATCACTTACCATCAAGTGAACTGTGTGCTCGTTTGTAATTCTCAATGTATAAAAAAATATATATATAGTAAAAACTAATAAATGGACGGTTGTAAGTGTCATGTATTTTCAATGTTCTGAACTATTTTCTATATTTTGAATGTTAAATTACCTTAATATAATACATACATAGTACAAAGGGTGCATCGCCATATTTTTACTTTAATGGACGGAAGAAGTATAAATATAGAAGAGGAAGCCACAAGCGTGGCATGGATATTTGTGTATTGACACAAAATATGTATATATATATATATACGTATATATATATATATATACATACATATATATCTGTGGTTATAGATCAGACAATGATAAGTACATTTTTGCTCAGTATGACTTATTAATATAGGTATAATCGCCAAAAGTTGAAATATCTATCTATCTGAAAAGTTATCATAATCTGATTAGTAATTAGTATTCCATACAACACTAATATTTTTCATGTAGTTATCCTGATATGACCACAGACATATATATATAACACACGACTATTTCACAGTTTCATCCGACTCCGAGTTGTGTTCTTTGCTTTTAAAAAAATATTATGGCAATCTAATAAATAACATACAGTTTCCATCATGGTACGTAATACGACCATAATCCGCAAAATTCTTTCTTTACTCAGTAATCCTTTTGTAACCAAGCAGTTTGACAATCGCAAATTGAATTGTATAGCGAATTTCTCGCCGTGTCAATTTATTGTATTTCAAATTTTTGCATACTTGAGATTACTTAAGCTATTTTTACTGACCAAACTTAGTTCGAATTCTTATTGTAAATACAGGTCAACGCGGATGAGTTCTCATCACTCTTGAGGATTATGGCATGCCTTGACTGTAAAACTAATATTCTTCGGATCCTTACACTCACCAGACCAAACACAGCAGGGTTATGCTGGTATTCTCTGAGGGCGCGTTCCTTCTTCAGTCAACCCGACCTAATCCATTAATGATGCAGCTAGAAAGGAACTGCAGCGTGGCTATAGCACTAAATAAATCATACAAAATGTGCACAAGTTATTGGTTTATGAAAACCAATGATTTGTGTGTAAATGATATGGTTTTAAGGTCAACGCAGCAGCCGAAAATCAATTCTTATCTTATACGTAGTTATATCATAGCAACGCCAGGGAATAACATTCATGATGTAACAAGATATAAAAGCTAAAAACAAATCCAAGTTTGTCAATGTTTTCCTCCTATGTAACCTTTCCGCCCGTATTTACTTAGGGCGGTTAAAAACACTTCTGCGTCATCGTGACTGTTTTATTCAAACGTTGTATTTGAATAAAGTCAATTTTCTACAAAAAAGACAGTCTGTTTTTTACACTGAGGCAAATGTTGATTTTTAATGTTATTTACTCCCGGTACAACCGAGGAAATTATGCGAAGGAAACGACGGGCGTGATGGAGGGACTGTCAAAGGCATTACTATGCCGAATCAATTTCAAACGCCCCTACTACGAATTAAATATATAATAATATACCGTGTAGTAGCTCACTAGGCAATTCATCACTGTGCGAAATTTCCTACACTCTCAATAGCGGTGGTCCTACACACTCAAACATCGTCAGCGGTGTTTATGGTGCGACTTAGGCACCTTCAAGAAAAGAGTCTTTCTGAAAGGCCAGCGACGCTTTTGCGACTCCTCAAGTGTTGCGGATGATCATGGGGGGCGGTAATCACTTACCATCAGATGGGCTGCGTACTCGTTTGCCACCTATACTATAAAAACAAAAAAAGACTTCTTTTAATTTGACGGTACGTGCAACGAACTCAGTTCGACTACGTGTGTTGGCACCAATAAAAATATTTAGTAGACACGAATTCCACCGATCCACAATAGGGCCGCGTGTTGCGTATGCTCCAATATCCTCTCTAGAAAGGAGATCAATGTCCAGCAGTGAAATTTATGTATAGGCTACTACTTTATATTTAAAGATCATAACTATACACAAAATATGGTAAAAAGTCTATTACTATTTAAAAATATATATTTGACGCATTGAGGGTAGAATTGCACTGGCCTGGTATTTCAGACACTAGTCAAAATTTTCCGTTCTACCGCCCGAAATCGTTAGAATTAAAAACTGTTATCTATCGCAAACTACATAAAACTATAAAGAAATAGAAAAATATAATCCAATCATTTGAAAAATATATTTAATAATTATTATTTACTCTGTCCATATGCTTTAATCCGCTTTACTTTTCACTCCTCAAAATTAATATTAAATTTTACCCGCGTTATGTACTCGTTACGCCATTTTTGTTATGTAATTATCAGTGTATGAGATTGGTAAAGTTATGTTATAATTAAGATGTTATTATTATTGTTGTCTGCAGCACTAATGGATAGGCTCAGCATGCCAGGACGTTTTCACAGAATGCCAATGCATAATAACAGTAGAAAGAACAAGAACCGGAACCAAACTCACACCAAACCACATAACGACAAGTTCGCCCCCTCCATACAGCTTTTTATTAGTTCTTTCTCTTTTAGCTGAGACTTTATTGCAGCCAAGGGAGATGTCGATTTATGACCAATATTAAGACTACACAGTTACTAAATAGCAATTCGAAATTTTTACTCCATTCTTGCATACAATGTGAAAAACCTACTTAAAACATAATGCCAAATAATATATAATAATAGTTATTTTAAGACAAGTAAGAAATATTTGATTACCGCAAAATAACAATCAGCAATCAAAGACATCACTGTCACTATTTTACTTGACACGATCTCGTTCACATTTATTCACGAGAACAAATGGTAGGGGCGTACCGCGGGTGAATCTTATCATCACAAATAATTTCCTATTACAAGCGCACAACTAAGCCGTCTTTCCAATTTTCTAAAATAAACTTTACCCGCCTCGAATCTTAGCGGTTTTGTAAGCGACTCTGTATTTGCATGAAGTGTGAAGAATTACAGACGTCCCGAATATTCACACGCTGGGAACCGAGATTATTTACATTTGAATTTTCTTTGAATTATTTATTATGAGATGCTTAAGAGTTCGTAGTACATAGGTACAGTTTGTTGAAGGTGTATTTTTATTTGACAAAACGTGCACGGGTAATCTTCCTATCAGTGATAACTGCCGCTCATAAACACCTGCAATAACTGGACCTGCTACTAGCAATTGAGTCAAAGGAAATACTTCTCACCTGCATTACTGATCTTACATGAATGTCATGACATAATGATTAAGTGAATCATCCCGTGGTATGGCTTTATAAAAAAAATGTCTCAAGTGAACGTCAGTTTTATAGGTTGTTTGTATACATATCTGCATGATGATTTCTTCCTTGTCTATTACGGTGATATAATTCTTGTTATAACCATATGACAAACTGCGCAGGATGTTATAGGACGTAAGAACTCTCGTAAACACAGGCACTCAGTCTTTGCAGAGTTATAAGACACGTGCAATAAGATCAGAGCAAGACATACAATACATCCACACAGTGGTAGAGCTACGCTTCAGTTTGTTACTAGTGTAGTCCTCAAGGGTGGCAGAGCATCTGCATTATGATTCCTTGTCAAGGATGAATGTAGATGCCATGGGGCGCAGGAATCACTTGCCATAAGGCGAACTGTGTGCTCGTTTGTTACTCTCAAAGTAATAAATAAAACACAAAAAAAAAGGGTGGAAACAATTTTTTTTCAATTACAGATTCTTCTATTACCAGAATCGAAGCCGGAAGCCGTGACGCAATAAAGAGATGTTTTGACTGGGCGATTTCTTTAAATAAATATACAATATATAACATAAATCAATCACTAGCCTCAGGTGTAATACATGTCCTTTAATAATAACAAAACATAGAATTGAAAAGTGTCGACGCCAGGAGCTGTAACAGACGTCAAAACTTAGATGAACACTGTCTCCGTTCCACAAATCTCACCCCCGCAGCGCTAATGAAAGTAACGTCAGCAATAACATATATAGTATGCCGGTCTGAATCTATAATTATATATATATGTGTAATTAAATATTTTATAATTCTTTTAATTTTTGGAACTCTTTGAGACTTATGCATTGCTCCTTAAAGCATACTCTATCATTCAACCCGTGACGTAGACGTAGAGAGACATTGTGGTAAGTGTAGTGCATAGATGTAAAAAAAGATGTTAAAATATAACTTTAACAAAATATATATATTATAATAATGTATTAAGTATGGAAATAATTCTATAAATAAAAAATGATACCATACACATAAAAGGTACTACATATATGTAAATATTTATATATATATATATATATATATATCGTTTGGCCCCTCTAAAAAAAATATTAAAATACAATTTGTTTATTGTTATTATAACAACATTGGGAAGTATAAACGTCGCACATTACACCTGACGCTATGGGACAATTATGCATAACCACTCTGTGGAATCACATGTCGCCAGCGGTATTTGCGAGGATACCTAAAGGACCTTCAAGAAAAACCTAAACCTTTCTTATGGGCCGGCAGCGACTCTCTGCGACTCCTCTGAAATTATTCATGGACAGCGGTGATCACTCACCATCAGGGAGTCGCTTGCTCGTTTGCCACCTATAACATAAAAAAAACGATCCTCAAGTTTGATTTAGTTGCAAATGACTTGTTACCCATGAGGACTAAATTAATGTTTAGTTTCCAGTAATTGGGCCCCCGCTTGCATGCACTCGCCATACGATGCACAACAGTATTATGATGGTATTTAACGTTTAGGAAGGACCACAGTCTTACGGATTCTGTGAGGCTATGGACCTTCCTTGGCCGAGCCGACCCATTCTTACCACTACGCAAAACTAAACATAATATATATTGAATCATAATATTCAATTATTTACTCATATTAAAGAAATTATAACCCCCCAATAAATTATAGTCTGTACCAAACAATGTAACGGTCCAAGCCGAGGCTCCTTCTCGGGAGCCCTTGTGCTGGTTACATATAATAGAGGTCTCAACTGAGTGCCATTAGCGCTCGGTCACCTCTCAACCCGGTGAAACTGTAAAAGCCCTCGGGCTCACAGTGGCCTTCAGTCAGAAAAAAAAAAAAAAACCAAACAATGAATATTGTGAGAAAAAAAAACCTATTAATACTCTTTTCGAGCGTACTATATATTTATTTCCATTTCTATTTACGATACTAATATTGTTTAATAACGAAATAATTTTTTATAAAATTTATTTTGCTAACCGTACATAAAATCCGTGGTTTAAGGGTGAGAAACGGAAAGCACGTGAACTTCTACCATTTACATCTATAGCATGTTAACAAATACATTCATTTGTGGTTACATAAATATGTATGAATAAAGTATACGTGCTTGGCTACGTAAATATTGTAGAAGCCCGTTTGTGGCAACGTTTCAAATGTGTATTTTAATTAAGATTTTCAAATGTGGTAGAGTTACGCTGCAGATTGTTTCTAGCTGCAGCATGAATGGGTCAGCTCGACCGGGGTAGGACCACGCCCTCACATAATGCATACATTACATACATTCTTTGTTTCTGGTGAGTGTAGGCATCCGATGACCTCTATTACTGGTGATGAGGCATTCCATCTCAATCCTGAAAGGTGACAACGCATCTGCATTATGATTCCTTGTGTAAAACGAGTGAAGATGTCATGGGCCACAGGAATCACTTGCAATCAGGTGAATCTGTGTCTCACTTTCACTGTAATGAAAAAAAAAACAAAAACAGACTTTTACACCGTTAACAATACGCATGCATCTTGCGTCCTTGTTGTGGATGGATATATACCTAATATAGAGCTGCAATGATTACTTAAAATCTAGTGAACTGTATGCTCTTTAGTCACTCCTAATATAATTAGAACAAGATAAATTGTGCTTTATATAAATAGATCTCCTAAAGCTCAACCTAAGTCAGTTAATGCTTTATTATAAACATAATATAAATTGTATTTATATCTTCAATAAAATATATAATTATAGATATTTACAAACTAGGAAACGACAATTCATAGTATATCACATGTTATGCCACATAACGTATATATATATATATATATATATATATATATATATAGGGCAACACTACAGTTATATAAAGGCGTGCTCCATTTCGGTCGAGATAACCCAATCGCACTGGAGTAACTGTATCGCGGTTCTACGACATATGTGCTTTTTACGTGAATATGGATGACAAACAAGCACACATGTCACCAGATGGTATATGATAACTGCGGCTTAAAACACTTACCGATGAAAGAATGCCATGGCCCGCAAGGTTCACCAACTAATAATTGAACTGTGTGCTTGTTTCTTACCGATAACATCGTAAGAATCAAATTTTTAGTTAAGTTTGCAGGCATAAATGTAATATAAATCTAGGTATAAAAACATAAACAATTCGTTTGTTAACAGTAATGGATTTAGTCTTATTGCTTTTGCTTGACTCCTCACCTCTAATAGACAATTTCCCAAGCAAATAATTCTTAGAAATAGCCAAGGTGACATCTTTAATGCCCTTAACAGGGGCGCAAATTACCTTGTTTCCCAGCCTGTTAAGATGGCGCGAGAAACCATCATTTATTCGCTCGTTCATTTTAATATTTGCTCCAATTTCCCACGTAATATTGTGATATTTACGAACCTAATGATTTTTATTATCTTTTATATTTGCTAGCTATCATCGATAAACCGACGATAATTAATCAAAGGTTATAAGATTTGGCGGTTTTCTGAATCTTACATACAAGAATCTATCTACATTATTGTACTCTTTTGTTCTATATTGAACTCATTTCTGAGGCCTGGACAATTACAATAGTGGTAAAGCTACGATTCAGCCACTTTCTAGCATCGACTCGGCCAGATAAACAGCAGCACAAAGAACAACGTGAAAAAGGAGCAGGGACATGGGAACCCAATTACAGGAAACAATCAGGGGGCATGAAATCAATCCTCAGATGTGATCCTCATATTGGATAAAGCAGAATACCGCCGCTGTATAGAGAATCAGAAAACTCTATCATTGGTGGTGCATCTTGAATCTTTATTGGTGATTATTTGCTCACTTTTGAACAATAACAAAAATTTAAAAAAGTCATGTAGCAGTTGCATCATTATTGAGACATTCGTAACTGATACTCAAATCCATCATACATAAAGACAAGTTACAATTTTATTTTGATATTTAATTGGTGCGTTGAAAATCCTTTTTTTTTTAAGTTGTCGTCTATATGACAGCTATTGTCAAAGTATAATATCTGTGTTTCAAAAATTGTCTTCGAATCTCGGTGTAAATATATAGATGCTTAAATTGGAATGAAGCTTTATACGTAACAAAATAGCTGGGATAATGTAATAAATTAGCGAATATGTTAATTGAATCATTCTCATATCGCAGATCATGCAGGTCACATTAGTAGAGCACGGAAAACGATCATCGGATAATCAGCGATTCGAATGTGTTATGCTGATAATTTGATTTCATACTATTATGGTAAGTTCAATATTATTATTACATCTCCCTATTAGAAGTCAGGCCAATTTGGCATCCTGATAGTGGTAGAGCTACACTGCAGTTTGTTTCTAGCTGCAGAATGAATGACTCAGCTCGACCGGGGTAAGACCACAGCCTCACAGAATACCAGCGAAATAGCAACATAACGATGCTGTGTTTCGTCTGTCGAGTGTAGGGATCCGGAGACTTTCATTACTGGTGACGAGGCATTAAAACACATTACACGGGTAACAACGCATCTGTATTATGATTCCTTGTCAAGAATTCATGTAGATGTCATTGGCCGCAAGAACCGCTTACCATCAGGTGAACCGTGTGCTCGTTTGTATCTCTTAACGTCATAGTAAATATGTTTATATAATCAAAATACATCTGATTGTTCATTTCAGTTAATCCAAGTTTCAATTAGAAACAATAAATGACGACAAAATTTTAAAAATTATTCATACTATATGCAATCGCATGAGATTTTAGGCCGCGAATAATTTTTTGTTACTGATGAAATATCAAATAGTGGCTTTATTCTCACTCCTGAGTACTGAAATCGATTGACTCTCTACCCAGCAACTGGATCTTCGGATCCCTACTCAGAAAACGAAACACAGCTGTGTTATCTCTTTCTCATGCTGTTTCGCGATGGTGGTACTGTGAGGGTGTTTACCTACCCCGGCTGAGCCCACCCATAACTATAAGCAAGCTGTGGTTTGGCTATGAAAAGTCAAAATTGGAAACTATTTATAATATTTTCGTGTAGACAAACGTTAACTATGATATCTTTATATTCACGGTGTCTTGTTAAATAACACTATTACACTAAAAGCTACACGTACTCCATTTGCGAAGTGCCAGTTATTATAACCAACATTTTCCTCTAAGAACCTCCGCTATATAAATATCTCGTCTTATGTACTCGTATATTTTCGTGTTCGCGAACGTGTTTTAGTTGCGCTTTGTGTAAATTATCTTAGTTCGCCTACCGGTAATAATTTCGCTTCTCACAAAAACATTGTAAGTTTTGAAATAGTGTTAGTTTTTTATCGAAATAATATAAGAATGTACACACAATGGGTTTAATCATTAATGCGATAAAAATTACTGATATAAAGTTTTACTTTTTAAATAAATATATAAAAGTACACAATTCACGTGACGGTAAATGCCTATGTCATTGACACCCTTATCGAATACTTAAGATGAGGACTGAAATAGAATGTCTGGTTTACCGAGGACCCATTTACTGGAAACTAGGAAACGAGTGCAGAAACACAGCATACGAAACAAAGGTGTTCTTTTTGAGTGATGCCCTATTGTTATTCGTATGCCAATCGTCAATTAACCTTACGTTGTAAAAAAAATACTCGACGCAAAGAACTATCGGCCAGTGAATCACAGACTCACATGAACGTTCGAGAATATTTATAGCTAAAAGCTTCCGCTAACCCATCCCGACGGAAAGGAATAACAGAGTACCCAGTACACTCTTACATTTAGCTATTTTATTATTTGGGTTGCCTTTCAGTGTTTTAGAGATTGCATTTTGGAGAGTGTTCTCAGGAATTACATGATCTAATTCCCCCATCTCCGTTCCACTATTGGACCTCACGACGCACTGCTGGATTTCATCCTTTTGTTGTGAACATCGCTCAAACCCGTACGAAGCGCTTTGCTTCGTCTTTCATTATTCGTACAGCAAAGGACTGGAATAGTTTGCCCGCGTGTTTTCATAGAGTGAATAGGCATTTACTGAACTAATGCGCCTTATCATCCAGGACTGCATTTGCGCTTAACATCAGGGATCGTGGTCAAGCACTTTCTTTGAAAGTATAAAAAAAATTAACAGCAGTGGAACAATGTTTTGTTTTAATTGTTCCTTAGCGGTTATTGTGTTATTGCAACTTTTACTTTCAAGCAAATCGTTTTATGTATCTGTTCTCTGTGCTTCTTATATTTCTTTCTAGCTTCAGTATTAATAGGTCTTCTCGATAGAAAAAACAGAATACCAGAGCATACAGAAACTATCAGCAAATACTACTGTGTTGCGTTTGATGAGTGAAGGGATCCAGATTACTCGTATCAAGGTGACAAGGATGAATGGAAATCACATGGAATCACTTACCATCAGTGAAACTATTGGCTCAATAACCGAATGGAATGTAAATACATTTGCCCAAGACTTGAGAGGTTCAGATCTGAGTACCTAGTGATCGAGGGGCTTGTATTTATATTATGAACCAATAAATCAGGTCATCAGAAGCATAAACAACATCAATTATCTTAAACAGGTATTTCCTTACACTCTGCTAGCTGTAATTTTTTTTTTTGATAACTGCTTTGCGTAGTGGTAAGAATATTTGTCAATTAAGACAAAATAAATTCAACCATCACGAATTTAGTGCTGTATATAATATGTACCTATAATCTTACAGCATTTAACTTGAGAAGGAAATGAAGAGTTCAAAGGTACTCTGTGTTTTCACGTATATAATACTTACGTTGCTATATCCTGTATAGTAGATACTGGCAGAGGCTGTATGATTATTAACAGATAATAATCAATATAATATTGCCGTGGTCAAAAAGCCATCATTAGTACAGTAAATCATGATCAAAATCAAATCATCAATCAAAAATATCTGCGTTGTAAAAATCTATAGCACTGATAACCTAAACCCTTCATTAGTGAATTTATCCAACAAAATGGCCAAAGGAAACGACAGAGTGCGATCAAACTAATATTGATAGTGTTCCGTACAATTTCGTTCTCCGTGAGAGCTTTAAAACTGAGAATTATCATTTCAGTTCTCTACAACCGAGTGCTATATTTTCTATTTTTTTCAAAATTTTAAGCCAAGTAGTTTTGTAGATAGGAATATTAAAGGAATTTATTAATAATTGATAATCCTCAATATCTAATGTCGTTTACTATACGTCCGTGATTGAATCATATAACTTAATATAATTTTTAAAATAAACATATTCTACCGATCGATGGACAGACAATGTACGAAAGTATTCATGTGGTTCTCTATAGACAATCAGATTCTATCCTTACATTCATTAATAAAATGTTTTCCGTAGAAATAAATACTATACAGTTGTATTGCAGTCGTATACAGTAAAAGCCTTCTCTCCAGAGGCTACAATTGAACTTAATGCAATTGGCGGACTGAAGAAAAAGTGGAAAAGGATACCTTCAACTTTGTTTTATATCTTTTTTTTAAACTAATTTCACATTCATGTAACAATCCTTGCGCTATTTGCCAAATACAGTAGATTAGCACTTAAAACTAGTTAACAATTTTATTTCTACTGGGAGTCTAATTTAAATTGCCATTTTTTTTTTAATTGAGAGTAACTAACGAGCACACAGTTCGCCTGATGGCAAGTGATTTCTGCGGCCCATGACATTTATATTAATCCTTGACATGGAATCATAATGCAGATACATTGTTACCCTTGAGGACTGAGATGGAATGCCTCGTCCCAGTAATAAAGGTCTCCGGATCCCTGCACTCACCAGACGAGACACAACAACATTATGTTGCTATTTAACGCTGGTGTTTTGAGGGCGTGGACCGCGGTCGAGCTGATCCATTCATTCCGTTGGTAGAAACAAACTGCAGTGTAGCTCTACCACTGTCAAACAACATGTAATTATGTATGTTAATTAATTAAACGATTCATGTTAACTTTGATATACTTACCCGCGTACATACTTATGCGCCTTTCATATCTGTGATAGTACACAACGCACACTCTTCCTAACGGTAAAAATATTTTTATTATTCAGCATGCTTCCGGCACATTTATCACCCATGTAAAAGTAATATAAGTTGGGATTACATAGGATTTTCCTAGAATTTCCCTCTAGCTATAAAGAAAACGATTTTATATTGCTAACACGTTGTAAAGTTTATGTTATTTTAAAAACCAATTCATCCTTAAAAGCTTTTTTCTCTCCTTAGCTTGCTTCTGTGATTATGTTAGGTAACAAATGGTAGTTTAAAATACTTATAAATTATGTCATATAAAAGAGCTATCGATTTAAAACTTGAATATTATATAAAAATACATAAATATTATGTGCGCAAAACAAATTATTTAATTAATTTATGAAATAAAGATATAACATAGTTAATTAATAAAAAAATTCAAACTTTAGATCAAGAATTTTATTATTAATTTTAATTATTTTTTACTTTCAAGCTCAGGTCGTATACTGTTCTGTATACCAGAAAAATGTTCGTGAGTACAGTAAAAAAATATCCCTTTTAGCAACTTTCATGAAAATAAATTATTAAAAACTACAGTAATTGCCAGCAATTTATTCACAGTGAAGCCTTTCTACGAGCTTGTAGCCTTAATTGGAAGTCAGCCCATTTCTTTTTATGTACAATCAGTCTATACTCCATCTTACGAATTACTTACACTGTTAAT